>CAKNXH010081561.1:0-15244 GCA_932178445.1 Andricus quercusramuli
ATTTATTTATTGAAAATTCGAATTTTTGACTGAAAATTGATTTTTCAAAATGTATTTTGATTGAAAATGCATTTCTTTGTTTCAAAATTTAACTATTTTGTTGAAAATTTATCTTTTTTAGTTAAAAATTCGACTTCATTCATTTCTTTGGTTAAAAATTGTATTTATTTATTGAAAATTCGATTTTTTGATTGAAAATTGATTTTGTTAACTAAAAATTTAACTATTTCATTTTTTGTTGCAAATTCATTTAATTGGTTCAAAATTTAACTATTTTTTTGAAAATTCGTTTTTCTGATTGAAATTTAATTTTTTTAGCTGTAAATTTAACTATTTCATTTTTTGTTAAAATTTTTCTTTTTCAGTGAAAAATTCGTCTTTTCTGGTAGAAATTTAATCTTCTTGGTTGAAAATTCATTTGTTTGGTTGTAAATTTAGCTATTTTGTTCAAAATGAATTTCATTTTTTGAAAATAAATTTTTTAATTGCAAATTCAAATAATTCTATTTTTAGTTGATAATGTTTTTTTTTTTTTTTTTTTTTGATAAAAATTTATGTATTTTGTGGATCCGTTTCTTTTTTTTAATAATTGTTTTATTGCAAATTTATCCTTTTTATTTAAAAATTTAAGTAATTTATTGAAAATTTATGTTTGTGGATAGAAAATTTAACTCTTTGGTTGAAAATTTTTTTTGGGTGAAGATTTATCATTTTAACTAAAAATTTATTTATTTAATTGAAAATAAACTTTTTCAGTCGAAAATTCCATTTTTGCTTAAAAATTGATTCTCTTAAATCGAAAAATCATATATTTGATTGAAAACTCGTCTTTTCTGGGTAAACAATTCAATTATATTGATAGAAAATATATATCTTTTGATGGAAAATTCGACTATTTGTAAAAGATTACTTTTTTGCTTCAAAATTCAACAATTTTGATAGAAATTAACTTCTTCGTTAAAAATTCATATTTTCGTATTGAAAACTCGACTATTTTGTAGAAAATTAAAATATTTTGTATTTGAAATATCATCTATTATACTTTTAATTGAGAATTTCATTTTAGTTATTTGTAGATTAATCTCTTTGGTTGCAAAAAAATGGTTTTAACTGAAAATTGAATTATATTTATTCAGAAAAAAGGTCTTCTCCTTTTGCTCTGCTGGGATTCGAACGCCAGGTCAACTACTGATTGCCGGTCAGCTGCTCAACCACTAAGCTAATTAACCACTAACTATTTCATTTATGGTGAAAAATGTATCTTCTTGAGTTGAAACCTTAACTATTTGGTTGAAAATTCATGTATTTTGTTGAAAATTCATCTTTTTCAAAATAAATCTGGTAGTTTCAAAATTGGGATTTTGTAGCAACCCTGAATCATTTCGTAACTAAAAAGAACAATATTAAGGGATGAATGATGAAACAGATAAACAGTGGGTGAGAAATTATTTTAAAATATTTAATTTGTCTCTTTTATTAATTAATTATTTTTCGCAAAAGTTCAATGTATCCTTAAGAATCGAAACGATAACAAACAATCCAAATAACTTAATGCTTCAAATGATCTGCACCTTTCAAATCATGACTGGAAATTTTGCAAACTTGTTTATTTTTGTTTTCATTCATGGAGAAAATCAAATGCAGATTTTTAATTACGGGCCACCTCGTTTTTCATGCCCGCGCCCGTAATTGCGTGGTGTAACTTGGGTGCGGTCGTTATCTGTGATCAAAAGCAGGTCAACAATCTAATCTCAAATAAATAACTGAAGGTTATACTAAATTTGCTGTTTCACTTTTGCAAAGTATTTATGATTGGAAAATGATTTTACGAATTATAACTTCCCTCATTTTTTTACATTGATTCTTGAGTAAATAGAGAAAAAAAATTGATAATAAATAAATAGTTGATGTTAATTGGATGACCTATCGGATATTTTATGCGACAACAATGTTGTGAAAAACTTATAATTACGAGGAAAATCGGAGATAATCATAATAATCGCGTCACTTGTTATTGCAATTTTTTTTTTAAATTGTTTCATAACACTTGTTTATTTTCATTTAAAATATTCATTAAATGCAGTAAAATAAAAGATTTTTACTCACCTGGAACTGTCATGGAATTTTTTGGAATTTTGAACACGCTGGACTCTAAATTTCTTTCTTTTAATATAAAAAATGTTCTAAATTTATTTTATAACAAAAAATTTTTTAAAGCTTCTGATAGGTTGTTTCCAGCAATTAAAAATTCAATGAAATCGATTTTTTTGTTTCATAAAATTTAAGACTTATTCGTCAATAAATAACAAATACTTTCTAGGGGTGAAGTAATTTGTTAACATGAAATTTGTCTTCACAAAAAATTGAAAAGTACAAAAATTCATTTTCAGAATTAAAATTGTTCAGAATTAAAATTTTTCAGAAATAAAAGAAAATATATGAAATTTTTTTTACCGAAAGGAAGAAATTTAGGAGCCAGCTTTTGCAAAAATCAAAAACACGCTTTTTTGGGCACCATAGTAGACACTAGCTACAAATAATTTTAATAATTTTTCTAAATCTTTTAAGATAACATACTAAATTCTAAGGCGTAAAATTTTGGTTTAAATTGTTTATTTGCAATTTTATTGTAGATTTTTGCAATTTTTATCCAATCATAATGATTAAGATGTGATTTGATTTCTTGGAAGATTCTTTACATTCTTGCTTGGCTGGGTTTTATGAAAAAAAAAAACCTTTTCAAAAATCATACAGTTATTTTTTTTGTAAACAAAGCTTTTTTTCTAATATTTAATTTAACGAAATCCAGCAAAACAGAATTGCAAATAATTTTTTAAGGAATAAAAACAGCCCTTGATAATTAGGATTGGATAAAAATGGTAGCTTTGATCTAAAATTGAAGGTAAAACACAAAAATCCATATAACTGTTGTTAAATAAACAATTTTAATCTAAACCATTTTTTTCTAAAGCATGCTTTTTGTAAAGAGTTCCTTCTTCTTCTCCTGTTTTCAAGAAAGTTCCCGTTTTTCTTATTTTTTTCGCTTTAAATATTTCGTGCTAGAAAATTTAGCTGTTTTTTTTAACGTTCATCTTTTTGGATAGAAATTTTTTTTTTTTATTAAAAATTCAACTTTTTTAGTAAAAAAGTCATCTTTTTCGTTAAAAATGAACCTTTTTGTTGAAAATTTAACTTTTTGGGTTGAAAATTTAATTTTTTTTTTCAAATTCAACTATTTTGATAAAATGCCATCTTTTTTGGTTGAAAATTCTACTATTTTGATTGAAAATTGGTCTTTTTTGGAAAGAAAGTTTGTCGTTTTGGATTAAAAATACATCTTTTTTGAAGAAGTCATCTTTCGAATTTTTAGCTTGGAAACTCAACTCTTTTATTAAATATTTATCTATTTTAGTAAAAAAATCTTTTATGGTTGAAAATTTGTCTTTTTTTGTTTAATTAAACTGTTTGTGATTAAACATTAAAATCGTTTTGTGTTATAATATCAACTATTATATTTTTTATTTTTTGTTGAAAATTCCACTACTTGGTTGAAATTTGATCTACTTTCTTACAAATTCATTTTTTTGAAAATTTTTGGTTTGATAAAAATTAATTTTCGTATCTGTGAATTGTTGAAAATTTCTTTTTTTTGGTTTAATTCAACTATTTTTAATTCAAAATTATATATTTTGGTTGAAATATCATCTTATATATTTTTCGTTGCAAATTCATCGTTTTTTTTTATTGAAAGTTGAACTACTTTGTAAAAAATTAATTTTCTGGTTAAGTTTCACCTGTTTTTCTTGTAAATTTTAACTAATTTGTTGAAAAATTTTTTTTTCGTAAAAACTTATTTTTTAAACTGAAAATTCTACTAAATGAATTATTGAAAATTATTTTTTTTTGTTGAAAATTAATTTTCCTTACTGACATCTTTTTGGTTTTATAATTAATTTCTTTTTGTTGAAAATTAATCTTTTTGACTGGAAGTTCAACTCTGTGGTTGATAATTTATGTATTTTGTAGAAAATTTGTCTCTTTTGGTAGAAAATTGAACTACTTTGTCGAAATCTTTTTATTTTTTGTATTAAAAATTAATTTATTGAAAACTCATATATTTGAATTGTCGAAAATTCTTCTTTTTTGGTGAAATTTAATTGATTCTTAATAAAAATAATGTTTTTTGGTTGAAATATCAACTATTATATTTTTCGTTGAGAATTTATCTTTTTTTTAGTTGAAAATTCAACTACTTGTTTGAAAGTTGAACTACTTTGTGAAAAATTCATTTTGGTGGTTGAGTTTCACCCGTTTTTTTTTGAAAAGTTTCACTAATTTGTTTGAAAATTCTTTTTTTTTCGTAAAGAACTTATTTTTTAAACTGAAAATTCAACTAATTGAATTATTGAAAATTATTTTTTTTTTTTGTGTTGAAAATTAATTTTTCTTACTGAAATCGTTATGGTTTAAAAATTAATTTCTTTTGGTAAAAATGTCATCTTTTTTTGTTTAAATATCTACTATTACATTTTTTATTGAGAATTCGTTTCTGTAGGTTGAAAATTCAACTATTTGGTTAAAAATTTCAATATTTTGTTGAAAATTTGTCTTCTTCGGTAAAAAATTGAACTACTTTATTGAAATCTTTTTTTTTTAACTGAAAATTCAACTATTTGAATTATTTAAAAATTCGTCTTTTTTGGTTGAATTTAACTGATTGTTGTTAAAAATAATATTTTTGTTTGAATTATCAACTATTCTATTTTTCATTGAAAATTTATTTCGTTGTGCGAAAATTCAACTACTTGGTTAAAAAATCCATCCTTTGTACTGCAAATTTTTATTTTATTGTAGAAAAATCATCTTTCTGGGATGAAGTAAATAAACTTGAAAATTTTAAATTTCAATCCGAAATTGTTTCATTCCATTTATAAAAGATTTAACATTAAAAAAATTAAAAGATTTTTAAAATAATTTCTTTTGGTAAAAATGTCATCTTTTTCGGTTGAAATATCTACTATTACATTTTTTATCGAGAATTCGTCTTTGCAGGTTGAAAATTCAACTATTTGGTTAAAAATTTAAATATTTTGTTAAAAAATTCGTCTCTTTTGGTTGAAAATTAATCTTTTGGCTGGAAATTCAACTCTGCGGTTAAAAATTTATGTATTTTATTGAAAATTGGTCTTTCTTGGTAGAAAATTGAACAACTTTGTTGAAATCTTTTTATTTTTTTAAACTGAAAATTCAACCATTTGAATTGTTGAAAATTCCTCTTTTTTGGTTGAATTTAACTGATTTTTATTAAAAATAATATTTTCCGTTGAAAATTCATTATGTTGGTCGAAAATTCAACTGCTTGGATAGAAAATTTGTCCTTTGGATTGCAAATTTGTCTTTTATTGTAGAAAATTGATCTTTCTTTTAAAATGAACTTTCTTTTGAGAATTCAACTTTTCTGATGGAAAATTTGACTGGCTTCGAAAAATTCGTCTATTTGACTTGAAAATTAAACTGTTTGGTTTTTCGTTGAAGATAAATCTGTTTTGTTTGAAAATTCGACCTGTGGGTTGAAAGTTCATCTTTTCCGGTTCCAGAAACAACGGATCTGTATAAAATTCGACTTTTCAAATTAGAAACTCGATTTTTTTTTAAATTTTACTCTTTTGGTAGAAAACAAAACGTTTCTCGAAAAATCACCCTACTTTCCTATCGGGCCAATATAATAAATAATAAATTACAAACAATCGATTTAATTATTTTGTGATGGCTATTTTAAGAAGTAGCACAAATAAATAGATTGATGATATAAAAAGAATAATTGTAAACAAGTTGGAAAGAATATTAATTTTGCTCTTGCACCATAACAACAAAAAATATTCTTATTCCCTTTTCCGATTGACAGTATGTAATCACATATAATCTACAATTACGCAGTTTCCCTTCATATCCCACGTTTTTCCATAATGCGACCATTAGCACTGTGACCTCCATCATTGTAGGTAAAAAAAAAAAAGAAAAATCGTCTGATAATTGCGACATATCTTGTAGAATCACTTTACTTGTTTATCGAGAAATAATCGAACATATATTTTGTACTCACATAGTGAGCTAGACTCAAAAGGAAAGTTTCAAGAACACGTTTCGGTCAAATATATGCCGATCACTTGGTCGGATTTGACTTTTTTCGTCATCCTCTTCTCAGGCCTTGGACCCACCCCACTTTTTACACTATTTTACTTTGTTTAGCGATGACACTATTTTGCTATTATTTCGAAAAAAATGAGCCAAAAGACACTATTTTCTCAAAATTGTACCCTAAGGACACTATTTCTTTACTTCTCATTGAAAAATATTTTTAAACTTCTTCGCTAATTAAATATTTTCATCAAAAAAGTTAATTTATGACCAATCAGTTGCATTTTCAACGAAATAGTTAAATTATTATTAAAAAAAATTAATTTTTTACTAAAAAAACGAATTTCTAACTAAATTTATGAATCTTCAACTATAAAATTAACTTGCAAGAAATTAGTTCAATTTTTCACCAGTTAGTTGAATTTTGAACTTACAAAAATAAATTTTCAAAAAAAATGTAGTAGTTCATATTTCAACACAAAATATGATAATTTAAAATAAAAAACAGTTGGATTTAATGAGTTTAAGCAATAAAAACGAATTTTTATCCAACTACTTGAATCCTCAACTAAAACATTAATTTTTAACGAAACAGTTGAATTTGTAACAAAAAAATTATTTTCCAACCAAAAAAATGAATTTTAAACAAAATACATGAATTTTTAACCAAGTAGTTGAATTTTCAACCAAGAAAATTAGTTTTCTGCCGGAAAAAACCAATTTTCAGCAAAATAAATAAATTTTTAAACGAATAGTTGAATTTTCAACGAAGAAGATTAATTTTTCACCAAAAAGAAGAATTTTCAACCAATTAAACAAATCTTCAACTAAATAGTTTAAACAATACATGTAACTCTAGTCAAAAATTTATTTTATTAAGTTTTGATTAATATTTTTTTTCGTTTATAACAGTTTTTATATGAACTGTTGAATATTTAAACTAAAAGGATCAATTTTTAACTGAAAATGAAGTAGTTAAATTTTCATATCAGACAATTAATTAAAAAAAAAGAATTTCTTACAAAAGTTTGATTTTGTGCTTAATTATGGGATTTTCGAGCTGAAAAGCCGAATTTTCAACCCGAATATATGAATTTTCAACACAAAAGTTAATTTTTAACCAATCAATTGAATTTTTAATAAAATAGTTGAAATAACCAATCAAAATCTTTATTTAATTAATGATAAAAATTTGTTAAAATAACAACATTTTTAATTTTCAAACCTAAAAAGATGAACTTTCAACGAAAATTATAATAGTTGATATTTTAACAAAAAAATATTATAAATTAAAGCAAAACACAGTTGGGTTTAGTGGGTTTAATCAAGAAAAATGAATTTTCCACCAAATACTTGAATCCTCAACTAAAAACAGATTGATTTTTACCCAACTCTTGCATTTTTAATAAAAAATTAATTTGTAACAATAGAGACGAATTTTCAACAAAATGCATACATTTTTAATCAAATAATTTAATTTCCTATCAAATTGTCCAATTTTTGATCTGAAAATACAAGTTTTCTACAAAAAGTTAAACTTCCAACAAACAAGTTAATTTTAAACCGTGATAGATTAATTTTTAATCAATTTCACGTTTATAAACAAAAAGTGAAAACTCTCAAACCAAAAAGACGAATTTAAAAAAAAAATAGTTGAATTTTTGACCAAGAAGTATGACTTTTTAACAAAATTGGAAAACGAGAAAAAGAGGAGAATAGGGAAAAGACTACGATAAATTACCAGGAATTTTGATAATTTATAGACTAAAAAAAACATTTGAAATAAAAATTAAAGTTCATTTTCGATACTTTCAAAAAATAAGTTAGAAAAGTGGAAATTTTTCTCAAAAAATCAAGTTAATTTTCCATTTCACACGTTTTGATTTTGGACTATACACTTTTAAATTCGGACTAAATATAAGTTTAATACTTAAAAAAATTTACGACACTTATTATTTCTCATTTATTTATAGTGACATTTTTAATTTCCATTATTTGTAATTATAAGACTGTTCGAAATAATAAACTAAATAAATTAAAAATAAATTAAAAGTTGCAATCATATCGGTGCGAGTGTACGTTTAAGTAGTACAAGTCACGCTTCGTCAGACACACCTCGTCAGTAGTAAAACTTGCATCCGACCTTATTCGCTTTATAACCCAAGAATTGTTAATAAAAATTTATTATAATGAATCATCGTGAAAGCATTAAATCTATTATTTAAACAAATAAATAATTTTTAATTGAAAAATATTTGATTCGAAAATTTCAATAATGAGTACTAATTCTGAAGGAAAATTTGAAATAAAAAAATTTTATTGAGTTTAAAATCAAAATAGATAAAAATTAAACTATCCGAGATTGATACATCAGTAAATGAATAATTCCGGTAATTTTAAATGGTTGCAATTTTAGAGTTCCGAATTTTCATATTTTCCATTTAAAATTACTATTTATCTTGAAAGATTTTTTAGAATGATTCAGTTCATTTTTGGATTTTAGAAAAATTTCTCTAGTCAGCTTTAACGTTAAATTATAATTTTTTTATGTAATAAAAATGTAAAACTCTAGAATTTCAGAAGCTTTGACTTTGAAAGATTAAACTCAGTTTTCAATATTAAATTGTCAAATCTTCGCTTTGAATTGAAAATTATTCAAATTTAAAAGTTTTTCAATTTTAAATTATTTAATTTTAAACGCTTTTAATTATAAGTAATAAGTGACTCAATTTCCATTTGACATTGTCCTATTTTCGAAATTTTAATCTGAAATCATTCAATTTCGTGATTCTTCAAATAAAATTATTTTTTTAAATTCCAGATGCTTTCGACTCGAAATGGTTGATTTTTACTTATTATTTTAAAAATATATAAAATATATAAAAATGTTCAAAAGAGTTTTTAAAAATTTCAGCTGATTTCAGAGATTTAAAAGGGTTTTATAGGGTTTCAAAGCTTTTAGAGTATTTTTAGATTTCAAGGGACTTCAGTGAACTTCGAAGATTTCCAGGGATTTTAAGAAATTTTAAGAAATTTCATAAAGTTTCATGAAGTTTCAGAGATTCTTAATTTATTGAAGAAATTTGTCATATGACTTTAAAGATATAAATATTTCAATGAATTTCAATGGATTTGGAAGATTTTAGGGTATTTTACAAGATTCCGAGAAATTTCAGGAGATTTATAAAACGTTTTATAAAATTATTATTATAATTAAAAAAATTTATAAAATGAGATTTCAAAATGTTTAAGAATTTGTAAAGAATTACGTAGGATTTCAGAAAATTTCAAAGGATTTTGAAAAGTTATCCAGGATATCAATGATATTTAATCATTTTATGATATTCTAACGGATAGGATGTAAAAAAGAATGATAAGATTTCAAGGGAGATCTGCGGATGTCAAGGGATTTTATAGATTTTTGTGGATTTAAAAAGATTGACGAGTTTTCTAGGAATTTTTAGAGGATTTCAACAAATTTCAAAGGTTCTTAAAGGATTTTAACGGATTTGAGAGCATTTAGGGTATTTTAAAAGATTCGAAAAGATTTCATGATGAGAAAGTCGCTCTGGCTTAGTCATTCCGTACGGAAATAAGTTTATGAGGACGAATCTATTTAGTATTCGATATACATTTACTTTTGAGATTCCTTTTATATAGTAAATGTCAAGGTATTTTTTTCGACTTAGTTCCTGTTATGCAATTAATATCATTATTTTTTTTATCTTAAGAACATGTATCAGGTATACGAAAAAATTTATAGCTGAAACAACGATATTTATCCTTGATTTATCCATAAATATTTTTAAAGAGGAACCAATTATATTGGCAAAGTCTTTAAAAAAGGGATATACAGCATAATTTCTCTTGACTATTATTATTAATGAATCACACTTTTTCAAATTGTTAAAACAAAGATATTATAAAATTGGAAGCGGAATGTTAGAAGTCTGAATATAGCGCTAATTAAGGTAAAGCTTTATGTAAATACAGTATAAATTTATTAACAAATTGAATTGAGTTTTCATAGCAGATAAACACAAAGGAAATGAGGACGAAAAATAAATTTTGTTTATATATCTGATTTGAAAAAAAATTTAATTGTTAGTTTTTGGATGTCGTTTTAAAACAGGGTGCATAATTCCCTATCCAACAGGAACTAAGTCCATACTAGAATTTGCCTACAAAGCCGTCAAATAAAAAAGAATCCTTTTCAGGACCTGATTTCGGTATTAAAATGAGACGCGCAAAGAACAATCTCAGACAGTAATAAATTAATTCAACCTAATTAGGTCCTGAAAGGAGAACCTGAGAAGCTTGGTAGATTGCGCGCAACCATTCGTTTTACATTAAAACTGACAGCATAAAGCTATCTTAATTTAAAAAAAATACATCTATCACTCAATTTGAATCAGTAGACATTCACTTTTATTCTGATTGAATTTTAATACCCCACAAAAGTGGACCGCCTGTACCAACTTTTCACCTGAAAAACGTTTTTTTTCGTTGGGACAATACCTTCTGTTCGTTCTTTGGATTTGAACAATTTTGAAAAAAAAAACGAATTTCCTGCATGTTCAACAATTATAACAAATTTTTTTATGTACAGTGTTTGCTACTGGAGGGTAATGAACAATTAGAGATAAAAGAAAAGACTTTTTTGACCCAAGTTTGGCACTAGAAATATCTTAATAATTGACCATAGTATTATAGAGACCTTTAATCGAGTCCTTGGACAAACGAATTTGTTGCCCTAAATACCAAGGTGTCACTTTTTGATCGAAATGTGACATCTTTGGATGTTTAGTGTGTAATTTCTAATGAATCTTGGCTAATAAATAAATAAATGTATTTTTGTTGCAGAAGGAAACATGGTCACGCAATCGCAGAATGGGAGTGGCAAGAGCGATGAGTTCCATACAAACGCAACAACCGGGATCTTTGCCCGATTATCAAGTCGATCCTTACCGGCTTCTTGATGACGACCTCAAGTACTTGTACAACGACATACGAGAGGTAATATCTTATTATTTTTTTATTCATTTTATTATTATATATTTTTCACCTTTCATCGACATTTTCCACCATCAATATTCCTATTAGTTATTTTAAGAGTTTACGAGATAAATTGTTCAACATATATTTTTTAAGGTCACTATCATTAATCGCGCACAGGGCTCGGAACGGGTTACTTTTTAGTAACTTAGTTACTTTTATCATCCACGGTTACTATAAAGTTACTTATTTTATGAAAAGGTTACATTTCGTTACATTTTTTTTCGAAATAACAAAATGAATTAATTTGTTAATCGTATTATTTAGAAACTTGTGGAAAATGTAAACATTCAAATTTTTTCAGTCAATTTGGCACTTTAGAGCTAGGAATATTAGGGAATAACAATAAAATGATAATTAGTTTGTATGTAAAATGTATAAAAAGGGCCATCAATTGAATTATTATGAAACCTGATAAAAATTGCAATTTAGCTAAAATTTCTAGTTTTTAATTAAAAATTTTAATCTTTTTTGTTGTAATGTCGAACTGTGTATTATATTCTTCAATAAGGATTTATCTTTTTTGGTTGAAATTCGTTTAAAAGTTGAACAATTTTAGTTAAAACTTGATTTTTCTTTGAAAATTCATCATTTTAGTGGAAAATTCTTATTTTTTGGCAGAAATTCCCTGGTGTTAAAATATTTAGAAGAAAGTACAACATTTCCACAACTGTAATTTTTTATTAAAACATGTTCTTTTTTTAAAAAAATGTACGAAATTTAACAAAAAAATACAGTTAAATACAAATAGCTAATTTTTTATTGTATTTTCTTGTAGACAAGCAAAAGCAAAAATAACAATACAAAAATTTAATTTTACGTAAAATTATTGTAGAAAATTAGAAATCTTTACAAAAGGATTCGAAATAAAATTTTGAAGATTTTTCAGGATCTTTCAAGGTTTTAAGAAAACAAAATAATTCTTAAGTTTGCTGAGAAGATTAAAAATGATGTTTTATTTTGAAAAATTAATATTAAGAGCAAAATTAAAAAAGATTGAAATTTTTTTTCGATTAATAAATGACAATTGAGCAATTAATAATTTGGAAAATAATGGAGTAAGTTTAAAATATATTTAGAAGTTTTGAAAAGATTCCAGAATGATTTAAAACGTGAAAAAAAATGTAAAAACATTCAAAACAAAATGCAGATGTTTGAAAATTCCGACCATAAAATTAATACGCTTTTTAAGCATTTTGAAAGATTTTAAAGGAATAGAAAGTTCGTATCAAAATTCCTAGAAATACTAACAGTATATTTTTTTAGGTAATTTTAAAAGAATATTTAATAACATTTTCAAACAAAAATTATAGTTATTTTAAGATCATTTTTTTATATTTTTGCAGGATTTTCAAAAAATTGTAGGAAAAATTCGAGTTGCTCAAAATGATATAATTTTGAAAATTTATAAATTTTTTGAGTAATTCTTCAAAGCATAGCATTGAAAATGATAGTTTAAAAAATTTCAACTGAAAAGTGTTAAAAGCTTCCATTTTATACGGTAAATTATTAAGCGTTTGAATTAACAAAAATTTTAAGCTTCAATTTCGAAAGTTGAAAATATAAAAAAAATTTAACATTGAGTGCTCGAATTTCCAGTTCAGTTTTTGTAACTGTTTTTTATATAAATTTTTTTCTTAGTCAGAAAAATTCAACCATTTTGTTAAAAGTTAAAATAGTTTCTTAAACATACATTTTTTTTTGAAGATTCATAATTTTGGTGTATCTTTGTCTTTTTTCGTAAAAAATCTTTCTTTTTTTGATACTACTTAATACTTTTGGTCAATTTAGAAAAGTTGAAGATTCATAATTTTAATTTAAAATTCTTCTCTGGTTGAATATGTAACTAATTTGTTAAAAATCAATTTATCTTTTTTTTTTTTGATGAAAATTCAACTATTTGATTAAAAATTGATATTTTGCATTTAAAAATTAAACTATGTGTTTTAAAATATATGTTCTTTGTGGAAAATTCGTCATTTTTGTAGAAAGTTTATCTTTATGGATGAAAATTAATTTTTTTTAATTCAGCTATTCCAGTTGAAAATTCAGTAATTTCGTTCGAAATTCATGTATTTTGTTAAAAAATTAATTTGTCTTGTAAAAAATTATCTTTTTATTTGAAATTTAATCTTCTTGTTTAAAAATTCTTCTATTCGGTTAACAATTCAAGTATTCTAGTTAAATATTTATTATTTTTATTGAATATTCATCTTTTAGGTTTGAAATAAAATTATTTGTTGAACTCTTTTGTTACATTTTTTTTTGAAGATTCACCGTTTTAATTAAAAATTCATTTCTTTGATTGAAAAATGAGCTGTTTGATTAAAAACTTTCTTTTCCTTTGGATGTTTTTCGTTTTTTTGTCTTCTTTAATTAAAAATTCAACTATTTGGTTACAGATTCATGTATTTTGTTAAAAAATTGCATATTTTTGTGGAAAATTAATTTTTTTATTTGAAAATAAATCTTTCTGGTTTAAAAATCAACTATTTTCCGTTGAAAATATTATTTTTTTAGTTTAAAATTCAACTATTTGGTTACAAATTCATGTATTTTGTTGAAAAATTGTATTTTGTGGTAGAAAATTAATCTTTCTATTTGAAAATTAATCTTGTTTAACAATTCGTCATTCATTTAAGTGCTCACTATTTAAAATAAATACTCTTTAAAAAATTTTGAAGATGAAACATTTTAAAGCAAATTGAACTTTTCAAATAAGTATTAGAAAAGTATTAATTTTAGTAAAAATGTACAAAGTTAAATACCTAATTTTTTCTCTCTCAAAACTTATTTTTGAAAATAAAAATTGTTAAACATTTTCCTAGAAATCTAAAAAAAAAATTGTTTATTCTCTCGAAACTTTCAAAATTCCTAAAAAGCTTCTTTTTTTTAAATCATCAATAACTTCTAAAACATAAAAATATTTGTTTAAGATTCGAATTTTTTCTTATTTTTTTAGAATCCTGCATAAACTTCTAAACCTTCCGAAAATTTTTAAAAATAATTCGAATTCTTCCTACTATTAAAAGAAAAAATTGCTAAATTATGAAAATAGGCCTAAAATCTTCTCCACTTCTCGACGAAATTTTATGAAACCATTTCAAATGTTTTTAAATCTTGAAAAAAATATTTTCTTAAAATTAATTTTATAAAAGAAATCATTTTTAAATTTTGCTAGGAATCTTCAGATCTTTTAAAATGATTCAAGTTTTTCCTGAAATTAAAAAAAAAATCTTCCAAAATTAGGAAATGTTACGCACATCTCTTCGAAATTTTAGGAAATTATATTTTTACAAAATAAAAAAATCTATGAATTTTTAGAAACAAATTTCGTTCGCTTCAAACTTTTCTAAACAATTTTTCTGAATTCTTTAAAAATTTTTGTTTTGTTTTAAACATATACGAACTTCATACAAAAATTAATCTTCTATATCTATTTTCTTTTGAAAATTTTGGAAATCATTAAAAATGTTTTGAAATCTTTTTCAATTTTCTCTTAAAATTTATTTTTCAAAATAATAAATCGTGTGAAATTTTCGTCTTTTTTTAATTCTCTTGAAACCTATCAAAATTCTTTTTAAAACTTTTTTTTTTGAATCTTCCAAAATCTACGTTTTGTTTAAAATTGTTTGAAATCTTCAAATTTCAAATATTTTTAAATATTTTCAAAACTTTCACACCTTCTAAGTAAGTATCTTTGGAAAGGATTCGAATTTTTTCCTGCATTTTTTTTTATCCTGCAAAATTAAAAATATTGGTTAAAAATCTTTTAAACTACTCTCCGAAACTTTGGGACATGATTTGAAATGTTTTGAAATCTTTTTCAATTTTATCTCAAAATTTATTTTTCAAAATAAAAAATCATTTGAGATTTTCTTAGGTATCTTAAGATATTTTTTTTTGGTCCCTTGAAACCTGTCAAAAATCTTGAAAAACTTCTTTTTTCGAAATCTTCAATAATCTACATTTTTTAAACACTTTCTGCAATCTTTAAAAGTCATAAAATCTGTTTAAAACTTCTAAACCATAAATAAATAAATAAGTATAT
>CAKNXH010081562.1:0-24531 GCA_932178445.1 Andricus quercusramuli
TTTTTTTATAGACATTCAATCTTTTTGATAGAAAATTCATTTTTTTGTTGAAAATTTGTTTATTTCGTTGAATATTTTTTTTATTTGTTTCAAAATTTATTTTATAACTGAAAATTAAATTATTTAATTTTTTGTTCAAGAATAATCTTTTTAATTTGAAAATTATATTAAAAATCAAAATATTTGGTTAACACTCCATGTATTTTGTTAAAAGTTATTCTTTTTTGGTAGGAAATTAGTTTTATATTGAAAATTAATTTTTCTTTCATTGAAAATTAGCGTTTTTATTGAAAATAAATTTGTTCAACTTGTGTCGAAATTTTTTTTAGAGACATTTAATCTTGTTGATAGAAAATTCATTTTTTTGGTTGAAAATTTGTCTATTTCGTTGAATATTTGTTTTATTTGTTTAAAAATTTATTTTCTAACTGAAAATTAAATTATTTGTTGAACAATAATCTTTTTTATTTGAAAATTTGATTAAAAATCAAAATATTTGTTCAAAAATCCATGTATTTTGTTAAAAATTATTTTTGGTAGGAAATTAGTTTCTTATTAAAAATTAATTTTTCTTTTATTGAAAATTAGCGTTTTTATTGAAAACTCGTTTTTTCAACTAAATTTTTTGTCGAAATTTTTGTATAGACATTTAATCTTGTTGATAGAAAAGTCATTTTTTTTATGAAAATTTATCTATTTCGTTGAATATTTGTTTTATTTGTTTCAAAATTTTGATAGAAAAGTCATTTTTTTTATGAAAATTTATCTATTTCGTTGAATATTTGTTTTATTTGTTTCAAAATTTATTTTCTAACTGAAAATTAAATTATTTAATTTTTTGTTGAAAAATAATCTTTTTTATTTGAAAATCTTATTAAAAATCAAAATATTTGGTTAAAAATCCATGTATTTTGTTAAAAATTATTTTTTTTCGGTAGGAAATTGGTTTTGTATTGAAGATCAATTTTTCTTTTATTGAAAATTAGCGTTTTTATTGAAAACTCGTTTTTTCAACTAAATGTGTCGAAATTTTTTTATAGACATTTAATCTTTTTGATAGGAAATTCATTTGTTTGGATGAAAATTAATCTATTTCTTTTTATATTAGTTTGGTTTGCTTAAAAATTCATTTGTCTAACTGAAAATTAAATTATTCTATTTTTTGTTGAAAAATAATCTTTTTTATTTGAAAAATTGATTAAAAATTAAAATATTGGATTGAAAATCCAAGTATTTTGTTGAAAATTATTTTTTCTTTGTTAGAAAATTAGTTGCTTTTTTTTATTGAAAATTAATTTTTTTAATTACAAGTTTAACTATGCCCTTTTTCGTGGAAATTCTTTTTCTTAGACATTTAACCTTTTTGGTTGAAAATTCATCCTTTTAGATTGAAAATTCATCTATTTTGTAAAAAAATATTTTTTTTTTAGGTAGGAATATAACCTTTTTGGTTGAAAATTCAATTATTAGGTTGAAAACTCCATTAAAAATTAAAATATTTTGTTTAAAATTCACATATTATGTTAAAAATTATTCTTTTTTGGTCGAAAAAGAATTTTTTTGATTGGAATTTCATTTCTTTGGTTGAAAATTAGTTTTTAAATTGAAAATTAATTTTTTTAGCTATTACATTTTTCTAATTTAACTATTTCGTTGAAAATTTATTTTATTTGGGTAAAAAATGATTTCGTTAACTTAAAATTAAACTGTTAAATTTGTTGTTGAAAAATTTTCTTTTTTCGTTAAAAATTCACTTCTTGTGTTGAAAACTCTTAATTCCCAGACTTTTTTTTTATTTATTTCAATAGTTTGAAGGGATTTTAATATTTTAATGGATTTCAAAGAAGTCTTAATAATTAATTCTGAATTCTTTTGAATTCTTCAAAGTTTACTCAATTTTATTCAATTTAGTGGATTATTAAAAAGTTATTGTTTAATTCATCTTGAAGTCTCTAAAACTCACAGTAAATTCTTAAGAATTCCATCAAATTTTTTTAAATCCTCTTTAATTTTTTATAAACTGACTTCAAACTTACTCAATTCAATGAATTTTTTCATATTTTTTAATTGGTTTGAATTTACTTTGATTTACTTGATTGTAAGAGATTTGAAAATATTTTTTGGAATTCCTCCTGAATCCTTATTAATTTACCCTGAATTCTTTTAAATTCTTTGGAATTCTCTTGAATTTTTTTTAAATTTGAATTCTACAAAATTAACTCAATTCAACTTAATTCAATGTTTTTTTTTTAATTTTTAAAAGTTTTTATTCATAAATACAGCATATTCTTTGGAATTCCCTTGAATTTTTCTAAGCTGATTTCAAAATTACTGAATTCAATGAAGTTTTTTCGTGTTTTTAAATTGTTTTCAATTCATTCGAATTTTTTCAAATTCACCTAGAATTTTTATGAATTTCATCGAATTCTTCTCATTTACCTCAAATTCCCCTAAATACATTCCAATTTCACGGAAAACAATGGATTTTTTTTAATTAAATTTTTTTTTTATCAATTTGAGTTCTCTTGAATTTAACTTGAATTGCTTTGAAATCTTACGAATTTATCCTGAATTTGTAAAAATTTGAGCTTGATTGGCCACAATATCTGAAAAGGAAATGACTAATACCGTTGCAAAAATTAACTCAAAATTGTTTAAACTTTTTATGAACTATTTATATAATTGTTTGTCACCTTGACTTGTGAATAATGAGTGGAAATCGTGTCAAAACCAGTTTTTGGCCCCAGCCAATCATTATACGATTTAGAGACTAATCACTGTGCTTTCAAAATCAGTAATCTATAACCTGATGTGGTTAACGAGGTGGCCAATGACTGTATTTCACCACATTTCCGTGGCCAATCATACAAGCATTGGCCTATGCTAATCACTATGTCGTCATGGCCAATCATTATCTTTTTTGATATCATTGGTAATTTCTTCAAATATAAATTATCTACTATTTTTAACGCTCAAATTACCATAATAATTTAAATCTCTATTAAATTGATTATTCATCTGCATATCTTAGAATTTTGTTCGACGATTATAGTGTTTTTACAAATTGTTAAACTGAACAAATTCCTAAAGTGACTAATCATTGTACCGATAAATGAAAAATTAATTTTTTAATTTTCTACCTAAGCTTCTCTGTGAGACAAAAATAAATCCAAGAATGTTATTTATTATTAAAAAATTAAAAAATTAATACAATTTTGTATTTAAAATTGTTTTTATCGCTCAGGGTTTATTAGGTTTACTTCGTACATTTAAAGTTTTTTAGATACTGTAATTTTGTAATATTAGATAATTTTTAGACGTTTTAATACAACTTTTAACAAAATAGTTAAATTTTCAACCAAAGAGATGAATTTTAAATTGAAGTGATGAATTTAAAAAAAAAAGAATTTTTAACAAACAAAAAATGAATTTTCAACAAAAGAGTTCAAGTTTCAACCAAGTGGATGAATTCAACCAAAAACACGAAATTTTAAAGAATTTAATTTTGTACAAAGTAGGGTAATTTATTATTATAAAGCTACTTTTACAAATAAAGAAACATTGTTATATAATTCTGTACTAGGATTTTAAAAAGTTTGACCACGTTGAAACAATAAATTTTTGGTTGAAAATTCGTCTTCTTTGGTAGAAATTTTATCTTTTTGGCTGGAAATTTAGCTTTTTAGATGAAAATTTAATTATTCCAGATAAAGATTCATCATCTTAGTTGAAAATTCATCTCTATAGTTCAGCATTCAACTATTCCAGCAGATTTATAATGTTAGTTGAAAATTCAACTATTTTGTTGAAAATCCACGTTTTTTTGTTAAAAATTTTTATCTTTTGATAGAAATTTAATCTTTTTGGTTGAAAAATTAACTATTACAGTTAAAAAATCAAAATTTAGTCAAAATTCAACTTTTTTTCAACATTCAACTATTCCAGTAAAAGATTTATAATTTTAGTTGAAAGTTCATTCTGTGGTTGAAAATTTAAGTGTTCTGTTGAAAATTCGTTTTTTTCTGGTTGAAGCATCGTTTGGTTTTATAGAAAATTAATTTTTTTTAAATGATAATTCAACTAAACCATTTTTAGTTGAAAAAGTTATCTTTTCACTCAAGCATTCAAATGTAGGGTTGAAAACTTATATTTTTTAGTTTTAAATTCCAATAAAAATTCATATTTTTTGTAGAAAATTTCTCTTTTTTGGTACAAAATTAATCTTCTTGGTTGAAGATTCATCTTTTTAGTTGAAAATTCAATTATTCGAGTAAAAGATTCAATTTTTTAATTCAAATTTTATCTTTCTGGTTTAATATTCAACTATTCCAATAGAAGATTCATAATTTTGATTGAAAATTCATTACTGTGTTTGAAAATTTAAGTGTTCTGTTGAAAATTCATTTTTTTTTTTGAAAATTATTTTTTTTTTAATGAAAATTAAATTGAACCATTTTCAGTTGAATTTTTTCTTTACTTAAACATTCAAGTATAGGGCTGAAAACGTATATTTTTTTGCTGCAAATTCAATTGAAAATTCATATTTTTTGTTGAAAATTTGTATTTTATGGTAGAAAATTGATCTTCTTGGTTTAAAATTTATCTTTTTAGTTGAAAATTCATGACTGTGGTTAAAAATTTAAGAATTTTTTGTTGATTCTTTTTTTGTGTGTTGAAAATGAATTTTTTTAACTGAAAATTTAACTGTTCCATTTTTGGTTGAAAATTTTTCTTTTTTATTTAAAAATTCAACGATATGGTTGAAAACTTATCATTTTTAATTTATAATTCGACTATTCTAGTGAAGAATCATCGCTGTTGTTGAAAATTTAAGTCTTGTTGGAAACTAATTTTTTTAGGCTGAAAATTAATTTTTTTTTCCTTAAAATTTAAGGATTCCATTTTGGGTTAAAAAATTATCTTCTTTACTTAAAGCTTCAAGATATGATTGAAAACTTTTTTTTTGTTTTAGTTGAAAATTCAACTGTTTGGTTGAAAATTAATTTTTTCAACTGAAAATTTAACTCTTACATTTTTAGTTAAGAATTCACGTTTTTTAGTTGAAACTTGAACTAATTGCTATAAAGTTGAACTACTTTATTAAAAAATTCATTTTATTCATCAAAAATTGAACTTTTTTGTTACAATTTTCTTTTTTGATTATTTTTTCTCTTAAATTAATTTCTTTCAACTGAAAGTTTAACTGTTCCATTTTTGGTTCAAAAATTATCTCTCTTACTCAAAAATTCAACGATATGGTTTAAACTGATCTTTTTTAGTTGAAAATTCATGTTTTGTGTTGAAAATTCATCTTTTTTAGTAGAAAATTAATTTTTTCCGCTAAAAATTCATTTTTTGGTTTAGAATTCGACTATTTTAGTTAAAAATTCATCGCTGTAGTTAAAAGTTAAAGTGTTTTCTTGAAAATTAATTTTTCTAGGTTGAAAATTATATTTTTTTTCACCTAAAAATTTAAGTGTTCCATTTTGGATTGAAAAATGATCTTTTTTTACTTCAAAATTCAAGATATGATTGAAAACTTTTTTTTTGTGGAAAATTCAACTGGTTGGTTGAAAATTAATTTTTTCAACTGAAAATTTAACTCTTACATTTTCATTTTCAAAAATTGAACTTTTATGTTACAAATAAAAAATTCTTTTTTCAAATTTATTTATTTTTTTAACTAAGAGTTTCCTAACTGTTCCATTTTTTGTTGAAAAACGATCTCTCTTACTTAAAAATTTAACAATATAGTTGAAAACTTTTCGTTTTTAGTAGAAAATTCGTTTATTTGGGTGGAAAATTAATCTTTTAAGTTGAAAATTCAACTATCTCAGTTAAAAATTTATTTTTTTGGTTCAAAATTCAACTATTCCAGTAGAAGATTCATAATTTAAGTTGTAATTTTATCAGCTGATTGAAAATTGATTTTTTTAACTGAAAATTTAACTATTACATTTTTTGTTGAGAATGTATCTTTTTTTTGGTTGAAAATTTAACTACTTGCTCTAAAGTTGATCTACTTTGCTGAAAAATCATTTTATTCGTCAAAAATTGAATTTCTTTAAAATTACATTTTTTGTGTTAAAGTTAGTTTAAACTGAAAATTTAAGTATTCCATTTTTGGTTCAATGATTATTTTTTTATTTAAAAATTCAACTATATGGTTCAAAACTGATCTTTTTCGGTTCGCAATTCAACTATTTCATTGAAAGTTTATGTTTTTTGTCGAAAATGCAATATTTTGATGTACAAAGTTTGGTATTTGAAGCGTTTCAAAATAAATTTAACATATTGCTCACATTAATTTTACTTTAAAAAAATATATATTTTTCCCTATTTTCGTAAAAAGTAGCCTGATCTCCTTATTTCTTCTATTTTTACAAGGTGTCTACTCACCTGGAGAATGTCTTTAATTAAAAATAAAAATTTTTTGAATTATTCTTCAAATGCATGGACCTTTGTAATAAATTCCAGAAATAATTAATCATGTTCTAAGTATTATTTATTTAATTATTCGATACTAATAAATATAATTGGTCAAAGCGTTTTAAATTAACATATTAATTAAATCCCTAGAAACGTGTACCATTAAGAACTTACTTATTCTTTAATAAAGTTACTTTCACAAATGAAAAAACAGTTATTTAATTTTACATCCAGTACTATTTTTAAATTTAAATCTTTAAAAAATTTACATCTAAAAAAATGATTTTTTTTTCATTCTTTTATTTTTTGATATTATTTGTATGGTGTCAGATTGTTGGTTCCGCGGTTCTCTTTGACAAAAGTGAAAGTTTTTTATAACTATCCTTCGACTCATTTTCATTGATGAAGATGAACATAAGTCAAAAAATTGAAAGAATCTCGATATATTTTTGCGACTCTCAGGTCCAACTGGGAATAAAGATTAGGAGAAAGTAAAGTTATTGTCAATCCGAGGATTAAAAGCAATACATGTTTTTTTTTCTTCATTTAAAATTTTATTTTCTAGAGAAACCCGACTCGAATTATATAATCCGACTGAATTTTTGCTGATTCTATGTTGCAATAATGTTTTTTTTCCTTGTAGTGATCTCTTGGCATCGCAGCGACAGGTGGCAATGATAGCCGAGATGATCCACAGCGCATCCCTCATTCATGACGACGTGATCGATCAATCGGACTTTCGCCGTGGAAAGCCTTCCGTCAACGCCCTCTGGAGTCAAAAGAAGGTGAGGTTTCTTCCGGTTGTGCTAAATTCGATAAATCCGGTAAATTAACTAACAAAGGGAACCAAATTTTTTCGTGTGTACATTCGTCGGTAAATTGGAAATAGTGGGCTGCGGAGTTGGGGTTTGAAGGATGGTAGTTTTTCATTTTGTCGTTAGGTCCGCCAAAAAGCAGAACCGAGTAGAACAGATCAGATCCTCTAATTCTGCGATGATCGGTAAATTTTATATAGTGGGCTGCGGACTTGGGGTCTGAAGGATTGTAGTTTTTCATTTTGTCGTTAGGTTCACCCAAAAGCAGAACCGAGTAGAACAGATCAGATGGTCAGTGAATTTTATTAAATTTTATATAGTGGGCTGCGGACTTGGGGTCTGAGTAGAACAGATCAGATGGTCTGTAAATTTTATTAAATTTTATATAGTGGGCTGCGGTCTTGGGGTCTGAAGGATGGTAATTTTTCATTTTGTCGTTAGGTCCGCTCAAAAGCAGAACCGAGTAGAACAGATCAGATCCTCTAATTCTGCGATGGTCGGTAAATTTGATATAGTGGGCTGCGGACTTGAGGTCTGAAGGATGGTAGTTTTTCATTTTGTCGTTAAGTCCGCCCAAAAGCAGAACCGAGTAGAACAGATCAGATCCTCTAATTCCGGGATGCTCGGTAAATTGGATATAGTGGGCTGTGGACTCGAGGTCTGAAGAATGGTAATTTTTCATTTTGTCGTTAGGTCCGCCCAAAAGCAGAACCGAGTAGAACAGAGCAGATGGTCGGTAAATTTCAATTAATTTTATATAGTGGGCTGCGGACTTGGGGTCTGAAGGATGGTGATTTTTCATTTTGTCGTTAGGTCCGCTCAAAAGCAGAACCGAGTAGAACAGATCAGATGGTTAGTGAGTTTCATTAAATTTTATATAGTGGGCTGCGGTCTTGATCCTCCAATTCCGGGATGGTCGGTATAAATTTGGTATAGTGGGCTGCGGACTTGGGGTCTGAAGGATGAGCAGTAGAGTTCTTAAATGCCCAAGAATTTATGTAGAGCAAATGCTCTCGAGAATATGCCAAGCATTTAAGCTCGAACAGAGCATTTATAGAGAATTCAAGAGAATTTAAAGCATTTATTGTTTAAACAAATATATATCATAATTATGGAATATATATTTTTACAAAAACCTTCTGGAGTAAAATAAATATATACTTTTTTCAAATTATAGAGTTGCTACAGGTCAGGTAATTCCAGAAAGTCAGGATTAATTTTTTTATTATGGTTAAGAATCGCAACTATTTGGTTGAAAATTAATCTGTTTTGGTTGAGGATTTAAACTACTTTGTTGAAAATTCATCTTTTTTTCTTATTGAATTCAACTATTTTTTGTATAAAATTAAAATCGTTTTTGCGGTTAAAATATAATACATCACGTTTTTCGTTCAGAATTTATCTTGTTTGGTTGAAATTTCAACTAGTTAGTTGGAAGTAGAACCACTTTGTTAAACATTCATTTATTTGGTTGACGATTCATAATTTTAGTTTGAAAACCTTTCTTTTGTTCAAAATTTAATTATTTTGTTGAAAATTATGTTATCTAGATGCAAATTAATTGTTGCAACTGAAAGCTTAACTCTGACACTTGTTTGGTTCAAAATTTATCTTCTTAACTAATTTCAAATTCATATTTGTTTTTAAATTCCTGTATTTGGTTGAAAATCCATGTCTCTGTTTTGGTAGAAAATTCATCTTATTGGTTGAAAATTGATCTTTTTGGTTGAAAATATATTTTTAGTTATTTAGAATTAATTTTTTTAATCGGAAACGTAACTGTTTCATTTTTTGTCGAAAATGTATATTTTTTATAAAAATGTAATCTTTTTGGTTGAAAATTACACTGTTTCGTTGAAAATTCCCTTTCATTTTATTGAGAATTAATTTATTAAACTGAAAATTTAACTATTCTATTTTAAGTTTAAAATTTATCTGTTCTACGTGAAAATTTAAGTATTTGTTGAAAATCTGTCTTTTTGGTAAAATAGTACTAAAATTAGTTGAAATGTTATCTTTTTGGTTAAAAATTTATTTCTTCGGTTGAAAATTCGTTTGCTTTTTTTGGTTGAAAATTTATTTTACTAACTGAAAATTATCCTATTTTATTTTTGGTAGAAAATTTATTTTTTTAGTTTGAAATTCATGTATTTGGTTGAAAATTAAATTTTTTTTAGTGGAAGTTTCATAATTTTAGTTTTTCCTTAAAAAATTATTTGTTTAGTAGAAAATTTAACTATTCTATTTTATGTTAAGAATTGATTTCTTTCATTGAAAAAAACTGTTTAGTTGAAAATCATTTTTTTTTTTCAACTGAAAATATAACTATTCCATTTTAGCTTGAAAATTTACATTTTAAGTTGAAAATTTATTAATTTGGTTGAAAACTCGTTTTTCTTTTTAAATTTACTTTTCTAACTGCAAATTGAAATATTATGTTTTTGATTTGTAAATTTATCTTTTTCTATTTAAAATTGAGTTATTTTGTTGGGAATTCATTTTTTTTTATTTGAAAATTGATTGTCTCAGCTAAAAATTGAATCCTTCTATTTTTGGTTAAAAAATCGTTTTCGGATGAAAAAAGAAACTATTTTGTTGAAAATTTGTTTTCTTCTGGTTGAAGATTTATTTTCCTGACATTTTGACTATTCTTTTTTTTTGTTGAAAATTGATATTTTTCAGGTAAAAATTCATGTACTTTGTCGAAAATGAATTTTTTAACTAAAAATTTAACTGTTCCATTTTTTGTTGAAAATGTATCTCTTCTAGTTCAAAATTCAACAAGTTGGATGAAAATTTGACTTTTTAAATTGAAAGGTCAACTATTTCGTTGAAAATTCACGCATTTTGTTAAAAATTTGATTTTTTTTTTAGTAGAAAATGATCTTTTTCTATGATAGTTAATCTCTTTGTTTAAAAAATCTTCTTTTTAGTTGAAAATTCAAGTAAAATAAAATCACTTGGTTGAAAATTATATTGTTAAAAATGAATTTTGGTTGTTGTAAATTCATCATTTTAATTGAAAACTCATCTTTTTGTTTTAAAATTCAACTTATCCTGTTAAAGATTCATAATTTTAATTGAAAATTCATCAGTTAGATTGAAGATTATTTTTTTTGTTAACTAAACATGTAACTATTCCATTTTCTGTTGAAAGTTGATTTTTTTAGTTTAGAATGCAACTATTTGGTTGAAAATTTATCTTCCTTAGTTAAAAATTCAACTATTGCGTAAAAAATTAAAGTATTTTTTTTTTTAAATTGTATTTTTCAGTAGAAAATTAATCTGTTTGTTTGCAAATTAATCTCATTGCTTAAAAATTTATAATTCACCTTGTTTGGAGAAAATTCTCGGAAAAAAATCAACTTTTTGGTTGTAAAGTCAACTCCTTGGTTACAAATTCGTTTTTTTTTGTTGAAAATTAATTTTCTTCACTAAAAGTATAATCAGTCGAAAATTAAACTACTTAGTTGAAAGTCGAACTACTTTGTTAAAAATTCCTTTTTTTTCGTTGAAGATCCATTTCTTTGGTTGAAAATTATTTAACTATTTGGTTGAAAATTCGCTTTATTTTTGGTTGAAAATGTATCATTTTTAGTGTAAAAAGTCAACTATTTGGTTGAAAATTCATCTTTTTTAATTGAAAATTCAAGAGCATGGTTGGAAATTTATGTAGTTTGTTGCTAATTCATGTATTTTTTTGATAACTCACATTTTTTGTAGAAAATTAATCTTCTTTTGTTAGTCAAAAAATAAACTTTTTGGTAGAAAATTCCATTCATTTGTTGAATATTAAACTCTTTATTGGTTAAAAATTAACAAACTTTGTTAAAAAATTAAACTTTTCGGTTTGTAATTAAACAATTCATCTGAAAATTTAACTGTTCTGATTTAACTTCGTTTTTTGAAATGAAAAAATAAAATTTTCTGTAAAACAAACTTTTCTCGTAGTAAAAGTTATAAAGCTAAAAAACTCAATTTTTTATACGAAAAAGAGGTGAAAATGAGTATTTTAGCTTGATATAAATAAATTCAATACTCAATTGCAATAAAAAAAAAATAGCAAAAATTCCGGCAGCAGGAATCGAGCCCCGACTTTCCGCTCACAAACTCGGAGCCCTACCGCCTAATCTAAGCGGGACTCGAAAGACTTTTGCATCGCGATCCATATAACCTGCACGGATTTTTTTAAAGCCGTTTTTCTCGAGAATGTCTAAAAGGCGCATCATATTACTTTAGCATATTGCAGATTTGATAATGACCTATTACTCAAATTAAGAAAATAAATAAAATTGAATCAAAAAATCATAAAGTCGATCTTGATTGTATGAAAACTTCAGTCTAATTAAACTAAAAAGAAATGCGAATCGCGAACTCTCACCCGTCTGGAATGCGCCAAAGGAAGGAGGTTAATGCGATTCGCATACATGCGAATCATTGCAATCCGAACGAAACCGAATCAAACCGAACGTTCTGTGAATTACGGTCGCGACAAACTATAGAATGAAATTCTCGCGCGCACTTTCTTTGTGGATCCGGAAGTGAATGGTAGTTTGATAGTAGGCACTTGACTCGCGAATCGTCTCCTTTGCATTTTGAGCCCACACACACACATACAGGAACACACATACTACATGTACCTTCAACGTTTCATTTTTAAGGCCATGTGATGAGTGGGTCACCTGACCAGATTCCTACCTTACCGGCACTTTTTTTATTTGTAAACTTATTTTCACACGAAGTGCCATATCGAGTTGAAAATTTGGGATACTAAATAAGAAGCACTAAGAAAGGTGGGTCTGGTCCTAAATTTTAATAATCATGAAAAAATTTTTTTATGTAAATAATTTTTTTTTCATGATTATTACAATTTTGGATCAACCCACCTTTCTTAGTGCTTCTTACTTATTATCCCAAATTTTCAACTCGATGTGGCTATTTGTGTGAAAATAAGTTAGGACATGAAAAAAGTGTCGGTAAGGTAGGAATCCCGTCACGTGGCCCACTCGTCACATGGCCTTAAGGGCATTAATATGACAAAGAAGTAAGCTGCACTAAAAATCTTGGATGACTTCGAAAAATGATAACTCGGTTGAAAGTTAAGCTAGACATCTAAAATCTACAGGACTTAAACTTTAGAATCTTTTCCTTAATTTAAGCAAAGAAAACTTCAAAAAGCTTGACCGGTTTTTGAGATATGATTAAAAATGTCCAAGGGTCTCTGCTTCGAGTTTCAGTCGGTGATCACCGCCATCGGCCAGCCCGGCTGCTTGAGGGACCGAAACTCGACGCAAAAACGCTTGGACAGTTTCAGTCATATCTCAAAAACCTGTAAAGATTTTTTAAGTTTACTTGGCTTAAATTAAAGATAAGGTATCACAGATTGCGTCCTCTAATTTTTAGATTTTTGCTGCAATTTTCGTAAAGCATGACACAAGTTGAAGTTGAGGTAGAAAATTCGAGAAATTCTTTTAAAATTTTTTAAAAACTTTTCACGTGATATATCCTTTTGAAGAAGTCAGAAATGTCTTCATGAGGGGTCATTTTACGTGGAATTTTATAAGCTTTCTAACCGTTCTTTAAAAAAATATAAGTAAAGTGTATTTCGCAGAATGCCAGCTTTCCATAGCTACTGTTTACCCAAGAGAATGCATTAATCAGAATTGATTTTCTTGCCGATATTTACTTTCAATTTGCTTTTGCAATATCTCCTCAAGTAGGCATTTGATATAGCTTCCAATAAATTAATTAATATTCTGCTATTGTGAAAGTAAGCAATTTTGTAGTACTACAAGTTGCATCTACAAGAACCTCTATTGCATATTAATTATCCAAGTTTAATTAAGTACTCTGAGCTGAGTAATATGTTAGGATATTATATATTACAACCTAATTAACAAATTACTTCTTTAATAAAAAAATGAAATTTCTGCATTTTCAACCACAGAGTTGAATTTTTAAGGTGCTTCAAACGAGTCGGTTTTCAGAATAATACAAAGTGCGGCTGCATGGATGAATTTTTTGATGTAATATTTTTAACACCAAATCTGAAGGCTTGTACATGTGCATTACTGGAGCCCTTTTTTCGAAAAATGATCTTTTTTTTTTAATTGAAACGCATTTTGATACGGTGAGCGCCTGTTTCCGGTTTACCGTGGGTACACTTCCAGTGGCGCGTTGCCCGTTTCCAGGCGCAGGAAATTAAGCACATTTTCAATTAACAAAAAAAAAAAAAAAAAACAGCAAAACCATTTTTCGAAAAAAGGGCTCTAGTCTTGCACATGTATAAGCCTTTAGATTATGTGGTAAAAATATTACATCAAATAATTTATTTTTGTAGCCGTATTTTCTATTATTCTATAAGCCGACTCATTTGAAGCACCTTAAGCCAAAATGACCAATCATTTAGAAGACAGTTTAATTTTCAACCGAAAAAAATAAGTTTTCGACCAAAAAGGACTTCAACAAAATAGTTTTAATTTTCAACAAGAGAAAATTAATTTCTTTGGTTGAAAATTCGTTTCTTTTCAGCTAAAAATTAATTTTAAAGTGCCCCCTTCCAAATGTTAGAAAAAGAGTTTTTATTTAAAAACTCAACTACTTGCGGTTAAATTTTAAACTCTTGTGTTAAGAATTAATTTTTTTTTTGCAGATTCTTCATTTCAATTAAAAATTCATCTCCTTTTGAAAATATAACTACTTTGTTGAAAATGAATTGTTTAACTAAAAATTTATTTGTTCCATTTATTGTTGAAAATCGATCTCTTCTAGTTGAAAATTCAACAATTTGGATGAAAATTTGATTTTTCAAATTGAAAAGACAACTATTTCGTTGAAAATTCACATATTTTGTTAAAAATCTCTTTTTTTTATTTTAGATTCATCATTTTAATTAAAAATTTAGTTCTTTTGTTGAAAAATGAGCTACTTGTTTGAAAACTGTGTTTTTTTCTTTGGATGAATAGGAATTTTGTGGCCGAAAGTTGAACTATTTTGTCAACTTGAATCTTAATTATTTAAGTTTTGGTTGACCATTTATCTGTTTCCGTAAAAATTAATTTTCTTTTTGTTGGAAATGCAACTATTTCTGTTGAAGATTCATTGTTTTTTTTCAACTATTTGGTTAAATATTAATGTATTTTGTTGAAAAATTGTATTTTTAAGTAGAAAATTAATCTTTTAGTTTGAAAATTAATCTTATTGTAAAAAATGTTATGCTTTTGGTTAAAATTCAAGTATTCCAGTTAAATATTCATCATTTTATTATAAAATTCATTTCGTGGTCGAAGATTCATCTTTTTGGTTGAAAATTGAACTATTTTGTTGAAAAATTGTTTCATTTTTGGTTGAAAATTTATTTTTTGATTTGCTGAATATTTTACTATTTTATTCTTGGTATTTCGTTAATAATTTACCTTTTTCAACTCCTTGGTTACAAATTCGTTTTTTTTTGTTGAAAATTAATTTTCCTCACTGAAAATATAACTATTCCAGTTTTGGTTACAAATTGATATTTTAAATTGAAAATTCATCTTTTTTGGTTGAAGATTCATGTATTTTATTGAAATTTTCCTTTTTGGTAGAAAATTAATCTTCTTGGTTGAAAATTTATCGTTTTCGGTTAAAAATTAAACAACTTAGTTGAAAGTTGAACTACTTTGTTAAAAACTCTCTTTTTTCGTTGAATATGTAATAGTTCATATTTAAATAAAAAAGAGATTTTAATTTTGAATCAAAAGCAGTGGAATTGAACCAAAAAAGACGAATTTTCGAAAAAAATAGTTCAATCCTTAACCAAAACAGTTTAATTTTCAACCAAAAAGATCAAGCTTTTATCGAAATAGGTGAATTTCCAACCTGAAAAAATTAATTTAAAATGTCAATTTTCAACAAAATATAGAATAATTACATTTACAGAAAAGAAAATTAATTCTCAACAAAAAAAAGACGAATTTTCAGGAAAATATTTAAAATTTCAATGTTCAAAAAAGGAGTTGAATTTTCAACCAAAAAGTTGATTTTTAACCAAGGAGATTAATTTTCTACAAAAAACGTTGATGATTTGTAGCAAAATATTAAAATTTTTATTTTTATTAATTTTTCTTAATATTCTTAATATTGAAAAAAAATCCAAGGAATTAGTTTAACATTCGACCAAAGAGATGAATTTTCAACCAAAAAGTTGAGTTTTTAACTCAGAAGATTGATTTTCTACAAAAAAAAGATAAATTATCAACAAAAAAGACATTAATTTTCAACCAACTAATTGAATTTTCAACCAAATAGTTGAATTTTAAACTACAAAAAATACATTTGCAACCAAAGAGGTATTAGTTAAATTTTCAGTTAAAAAGGAAATTTTGAATAAAAAATTAAACAAATTTTCGACAAAATAGTTAAATTTTAAACCAAATAGATGAGTCTTCAACAAAAAAAATGAATTTTCAACAAATTAGTTTAAATTTAAACTAAGTCGAATTTTCGACTGAAAAAAATGACTTTTTAACCAAATAGTTGCATTTTCAACAAAATAGTTAAGTTTGAAATCAAAGAGATGAATCTCAAAAAATGATGCTTTAACAAAGTAGTTCAAATTTCAACTAATCATTTTAATTTTTAAGCAAAAAATATAACTTTTTAACAAAATAGTTTTATTTTCAACAAAATAATCAAATTTTCAACTAAATACTAGAATTTCTAACCAAACGAGATAAATTCCGAACTTAAGAAAATAATGGTAGAATTTTCAACAAAAGAAGACATATTTTTAATCAAGTACAGTTAGTACAATTTTATTGGGTTTGATTAATCATGCTCAAATTTAAGCAAAAAATCGAAAAAGTGGAAAGTTTTTTAAAAACAGGAGCAAAAATAAGAATTTTTTTAAAAAGGGGAAGAGAGTTTATGGATGGTCCCTAATCTTTTAAATTAACCTGCCTTCTAAATTACTATTTAAGTTGCTAAATTTCCATCGACAATTTTTTTGCTGGGTGCATCAAATAGTTTCAACTCATTATTATTTATTGTTCCATTGACGATTATGAAAAATTACATTTACATATATTTCGTATTTAAAAATAGGAGGCGGTCAGCTTTAGTGTCACATAAAATTTTAATGAGGGGAGGGGTTACTGAAATGTCGGAAATTGTCACCATTGTCACCATTGTGACAATAGTGAAGAGAAAAGGGAAAATGAATGACCCTCACTTTCATTGAGGTATACTCGATGAACACAAACATGTAATAAATAAACTTGACCACCGCCTCTTAACGACATTGCGTGTGGAACAGAAAATAATGTCCTCGTACGTGTGATACAGATATAATGCATGCAACCATGTTAAGTATACACATGTCCATGCATACTCATGCACGAAATCGCGCAAGTGAAAGGTAGTACATTCAGACGCTAGGTCAAGTACGTACGCCACAACAGCTACACGCTAGACGCACAGAGTTCCTAAACAGACTCATGTGCACATTTTTCTAATTTTATGCCCGACTTTCCCGATCTGAATCAAGTGTGAGCTGAATCAAATGATTAGTTTTTCATCAGATTTAAGCTGTGGTGATAGAGGAACGGATTAGGTGTTCAATCCTTCGTGTGAAAGTGGCGAGTAGGGTCTACGAGAGCTTCCAGACAAGCTGTCTGGAAGCGGTCGTAGGCCCTTGTTTCCACTTTCATCTGTATAATATTCTGGGAGGTTAGTAACACAAAGTATTTTACATCTCATCCATTGGCCATCGTTAATTTATAGATGAAAGTGGCGACAGGAGTCTACGACAGCTTCCTGACTCGCTTCGAGACAGCTTGTCTAGAAGCTCTCGTAGACCCTCGTCGCTACTTTCATGTGTATCATATTCCCGGAGGTTAATAACGCAAAGGATTTTACATCATATCCATTGTCCATCGTTAAATTATTGATGAAAGTGGCGACAGGATTCTACGACAGCTTCCTGACTCGCTTTAAGACAGCTTCTCTGGAAGCTCTCGTAGACCCTTTTCGCCACTTTCATCTATATCATATTCCGGGAGGTTAATAGCACAAAGGATTCATCATCTCATCCATTGGCCACTGTTAATTTATAGATGAAAGTGGCGACAGAAGTCTACGACAGCTTCCTGACTCGCTTTCAGACAGCTTCTCTGGAAGCTCTCATAGCCCTTGTCGCCACTCTCATTGTATCATATTCCCGGAGCTTAATAACGCAAAGTATTTTAAATCTTATCCATTGGCCATCGTTAATTTATAGATGAAAGTGGCGACAGGAGTCTACGACAGCTTCCTGAATCGCTTCGAGACAGCTTGTCTAGAAGCTCTCGTAGACCCTTGTCGCCACTTTCCTCTATATCATATTCCCAGAGGTTAATAACACAAAGGATTTTACATCTCATCCATTGGCCATCGTTAATTTATAGATGAAAGTGGTGACAGGATTCTACGACAGCTTCCTGACTCGCTTCTCTGGAAGCTCTCGTAGACCCTTTTCGCCACTTTCCTCCATATCATATTCCCAGAGGTTAATCACACGAAGGATTTTACATCTCATCCATTGGCCAACGTTAATTTATAGATGAAAGTGGTGATAGGAGTCTACGACAGCTTCCTGACTCGCTTCGAGACAGCTTGTCTAGAAGCTCTCGTAGACCCTTGTCGCCACTTTCCTCTATATCATATTCCCAGAGGTTAATAACACAAAGGATTTTACATCTCATCCATTGGCCATCGTTAATTTATAGATGAAAGTGGTGACAGGATTCTACGACAGCTTCCTGACTCGCTTCTCTGGAAGCTCTCGTTGACCCTTTTCGCCACTTTCATCTATATTCTATATCATATTCCCGGAGATTAATGACATAAAGGATTCAACATCTCATCCACTGGCAACTAGGGTCTACGACAGCTTCCAGACAAGCTGTCTGGTAGCTCTCGTAGACGCTTTTCGCCACCTCCATCACATTGATTTCTGAGTTTTTGGAAAAGTTTCTCAGAAGATTACTGTTTTTGTGGATTATTTCATACATATCATATGCCCGGAGGTTAATAACGCAGGCAGATGACAATTCCGCCCTGTAGGACTTGCGAACGGTCCCCCCACTACGCGGCTTCCCCTCACTCAGCCGAACTGCTGCCGTCGAGCCTGGTCAGCGGGACCATATGGGAACGATATGTTATTTGAATTAAAAAATTGAAAATTGTAGAAGAAATGTTTAAGTTTATGTGAAATTTTATGAACAAATTTTTCAGTATCTTTATCAAATCCACTGCAGTAGCTTTAATTCATTGGTTGGCTGAAATTTCACCACATTTGAAAACTTATTAACGATCATCATAAATTTCACTTTATTTCTCAAACAGTCGCATTTCTCAAAATTATCCTGAAACAACTTTGCACTACCAGCCCAAAAGTATGAGTAGTGTCATCCCTAGCTTAATTTGGAAACTCATTAACAAACATCAATTTTTTTTACTGCTCAACCAATTTGTTTATGAAAGTTAATTAAAAATACTATTTCAACGCATAAAAATCAGTATATAAAGAATTTTCATGAAGTCAATCTCAAAAATGTCGTTTTTGAAATCTAACTTTAGAAATTTTGAACATTACCAAAACAGTGAATTGTATTTGCTTAAGTGTTGAACAAAATTTCAAAACTAAATTCGGCAAATTTTGAAAATAATTATTCTTCATTTCAAACATTTCCAACCCTAATTTTCAAACCAAAGTGAAAGGAATTTTCAAAAAAGGAGTTGAATTTTTTAACAAGAAAGATTTTGCAGTCAATAAAAAACAATCTCAGCCAAAATGTTAAATTTTCAATCCAAAAAGACGAATTTCTGACAAAACAGTTTTGTTTTCAACCCAAAGATATGAATTTTGAAAAAAAAAGTTTAAGTTTCAAAACAAAAATATGAATTTTCAAAGAAAAAAGATTGATTATCAAGCAAAAATTGAATAGTTACATTTGCAGTTAACAAAATTTTAAACTAAATAAAAACGAATTTTCAACAGAAAGGTAAAAATTTCAACAAATCACAAAGCTATTCAAAATTAAGGAATTTTCAACCCAAGAAATGAATTTTCAACCAAACCTGGAATAGTTGAATTTTCGGTCAAAAATAATTAATTTCTAACCAAAAAGAAAGTGATTGTCATTAAGAACTAAAAAATTTTTTAATGAATTAATAATTTGGAAAAAATTCGAGTAAGTTTAAGATATATTTAGAAATTTTGAAAAGATTCCAAAATAATTTGAAACTTGAAAAGATTTCAAAACATTTAAAATAAAACTCACATTTTTGAAGATTCTCAACACAACTTTTCAAAGCTTCCTAATCTTTTCAAAAGGTTTCAAAAGAATAAGAAAAAATTATTAAAATTCCTAGGAAAACTATAAATGAATTTTTTTAAATATTTAAAAAAAAATTCAAACTAGAATCTGGAAGGTTTTGAAGCAATTTTTTTTTGATTTTTTAAATCAAATTTTTAAGCGAATATTAAAAACGATTTTAGAACAAATTTCGATGTCTAAATTAATGTTTCTAGCTTAAAATTGCCTAAAATGATATTGACTGAAAAGTGTTTTTTGATTAAAAATTCAACTTTTTTTTTATAATTCCTTTTTTCGATTTAAAAATTCCTTTTTTTAGTTTGAAAATTAGCAGTAAAACGTCTGGAGCCGGTAATATGACACATATTATTTTTGAAAGTAAGATTAATTATTTTCAAAATTTGCCAAATTTAGTTTTAAAATTTTTTTTAATTTTCCGTCATATTTTTTGTTTCAAAAATTCGATTACTCAGCTGAAATTTGAACTATTTTGTAAATTTTTTGTTTTTATTGAAGATTTATCTCTTTGTTTGAAAATTTATTTCATTTTTGGTTAAAAATTTATTTTTTTAACTGAAAATTTAAAAGCAACTATTCTATTTTTGGTTGAAAATTGGTATTTTAAATTAATCTTTTCTGTTTGAAAATTCATCCTTTTTGGATCAAAATGCAAGTGTTTCGTTGAAAATCAATATCCTTTAGTTGAATTACAGTTGAATTACTTTGTAAAAAATAATTTTTTTTTTATTGAAGATTCATCATTTTAGTAGAAAATTCAACTATTTGGTCGTAAGTTAACTTTTTTGTTGGAAATTCATATTTCCGGGTAGAAATTCAGGTTTTTTTGTAGAAAATTTGTCTTTTTGGCTTGAAAACTCATAAACTTGGTAGAAAATTAAACTATTTGATTGAAAATTAACTATTTTTGTAGAAAATTAATCTGTTTTCTTTGATGATTAAATTATTTTGTTGAAAATTCGTCCTTTTTGGCTGAATTCAGCTCTTTTATTTTTAAAATGCAACTTTTCCAGTTAAAGATTAATGATTTTAATTAAAAATTCATCACCTTGGTTGAAAATTTAAATATTTTTTTGAAAATTCGTTTTTATTTTTAGCTGAAAATTTAACTGTTCCAATTTTGGTGGAAAATGTATCTTTTTCATTAGAAAATTTGACTATTTGGTCGAAAATGCAACTGTGTTTGTAGAAAATTAATTCTTTTAAATTAAATGTGAAAAAATTGGTCTAGAAAACAAAAACAAAAAAAATTATCATCAAATTATTTGTTACTCAATCATTATGTTCAAGTCAAGGATGATCTTATATATGTTATAATATGGTATAATTATATATGTTGAAAAGGAAACACCATTTTTATTGCACCTGCGGTATGTACGAAGATAATTACTTAAATTCATAGAAAGGCTATCTTGCAATATTGAGTCATTTAATAAATAGCAAAAAAATTATATAATATAAAAATAGAAAGGCTAAATTATCTTGCAATATTGAGTCATTTAATGAGATGCATAAAAAAAAGTTCTTATTGTACCAGCTTCACTACAAATAAGTAAATCAATGTTTAAACAAAAAATTCTTCAAAATAATGTTTATTTTGATTAATTTTTGGCTGAAATAAAAATGACAACTAAGGATTGTTTATTATTATTTAATTCAATATAAATGAGATTTGGATTTAATTTATACTTTGCTTTTTAACTAATTAACCCATTTATACTTCGGTTGAGAAAATGAATAATAATATTAAATTAAAATTGGATTAATAATAATTAAATTAACATCCAATTATTTTTTGATGAAAGTTTATTATTTTGGGTTCAAAAGTCTATTATTATATTTTTGATGTAGAACCCATCACTTTTGAATAAAAATTCTAATTTTGGTTGAAAATTTAATCATTTTTCTAAAACTATTTTGGATCCAAAATTCGTCTTTTTGGATTGAAAATGTCTCTTTCTTTGCCTAAAAATGGAACTATTTCGTAAAAAAGCCATCTATTTTGTTGAAGATTTAATTATTTTCTTGAAAGTTCGTCTTTCTTCTGTTAGAAAATTAATTTTTTTAACTGGAAATGTAACTATTCCGTTTTCTGTTGAAACTTTGTCTTTATTGATAAAAAAATTCAATTACTAGGTTGAAAAGGATTTTTTCTGTTGCAAATTTAACTGTTTCGTTAAAAATTCAACAATTTTGTGGAAAATTCATCTCTCGTTGAAAATTGAGCTAATTCGTTTGAAATTCATCTTTTCATCTATTTTGTTGAAAATTCAACTTTTTGTTTAAAAAATAACTTTTTTGTTAAAAATTCATATTTTTGGATTAAAAAATTTAACTATTTTTCAGAAAATTCGTTTCTTTTGGTAAAAATGTAATCTTTCTTTGGTTAAGAATGTAATTGGTTTAAAAAAATCTTTTTTGCTTGAAAATTCGTTTTTTTTATTCAAAATTAATTTTTTTAACTGGAAATTTAATTATTCCCTTTGCTGTTGAAAATGGATCCTTTTTAGTTGAAAATTAATGTGTTTCATGAAAAATTTGTTTTTATTGGTAAAAAATTGTATTACTTGGCTGAAAATGATTTTGTTTGTTACAAATTTAGCTGTTTCGTTAAAAAATCAACTATCTGGTTGAAAATTAATCTCTTGGGTTGAAAATGTAACTATTTGGTTGAAAATTGGTCTTTTTTTGTAGAAAATTCATAAATTCTGTGGAAAATTCAACTATTTGGTTTAAAATTAACTTTTCTGCATAAGATTAATTTCTTTTGGTAAAAATTTAATAATTTTTTTAAGTTAAGAATGCATCTGGTTGAAAAATAATATTTTTGCTTGCAGATCAAACTATTTTGTTGAAAGTTCGTTTTTTTTCAAACATTATTTTAAATTTGTGAATATTTCAAGAAGTTCAAAGCAAAATCTGGAATTTTGAAGATTTAAAAACAAAATTTTGTATTCTAAGAGGACAAGGAAAGGTTTGGTTCAAAATCACTCTATTTTCCTGAAGATTTAATTATTTGGTTAAAAATCTATATTTTTTGTCTATCTTTTTTGTTTTCAAAATTTTATTATTTGATTAAAAATCCATCTATTGTGTTGAAGATTTAATTATGTTTTTGAAAATTCAACTATTTTGATAAAAAGTCATCCTTTTGGTTGAAGATTCATCCTTTTAATGGAAAATTTAACTCTTCGGGATGAAAATTCAACTGACTTTTAAAAAATTCGTCTTTTTGGCTTGAAAATTTTGCAAATAGTTTTTTTGTACATTTAGCCTTCTTGTTTCTTTTGAAAAATGTACGTGTTAAAAATGTAACTATTTTATATAAAATTCTACTATTAAAATTCTACTGTTAAAAAGTATACTATTATATTTTTATTCCAGAATTTCTTTCCTTTGGTTAAAAATTCCACGTTTTGGTTGAAAATTCAACTATTTTGGTGAAAAGTCATCTTTTTCGGTCGAAAATTGAACTATTTGGTTAAAAAATAAAATATTTTTGATAAAAATTTGTTTCTTTTTCTATAAAGTTAAAATCTTTGGTTAAAAATTCAATCTTTCTTGAAAAAAATGAACTTTTTTGTGGAAAATTTATTTTGTTGAAAATTCCTAGTGTTTGCTTGAATTTGACTGTTCTTCATTTAAAATTCAAATATTTTGCAAAAATTAATTTTTTAACCATCAAATAGACTATCTGATTGAAAATTAGTCTTATTTAGTTGGATTAAACTTTCTTTCATTAAAAATTAAAATTTTTTTTTTTTTTTTAAAAAAAAAAAAATATATTTTTTTCTTTGTGCATTAATCTTTTTCGGATTGAAAATAAACTTTCGTGTTTAAAAAATCTTTCAAAAAGTTCCGCTATGTGATTGAAAATATTTTTTTTTTTTAATTGAAAATTCAACTATTTGGACATATTGATAAACATTCATCTTTTTCGGTTGTTCAACTATATTCTTGAAAATGAAATACATTTCGACTTAAAATCTCAGGAATCTAATAAGTTTTCATATTGAATTTAATAGGGTACCTACATTAATTTTTTTTTTTAAAGAATATTTTTTCCCCCATTTTCGTGAAAAATCACCTCATCTCCCCAGTTTTTAGATGATTTTGGACTGTGAAGTCTGCCTGGCAGTTAATTAAACTTAAAAATTTATAACCGCGAGGTGAAAGAAAAAAAGTCCTTGAATTTAAGTTAGCAGTTTACGAAAGCGAATGAACCATCATCCACTGCAATAGAAATGTAAAAAAAGATGTACGTAACTTGGGATGATCAAACAATATGCTCACTAATCAATTGTGCAACATTAACGCTGCATTAACGCGTCGCTAAACGAATACCCACCTCTTGCTCAACTATGATACCTACCTTGTTAAACACTCACCAAACAAGGCCACTAGCACGTTGGAAAATAGCAGGGAATTTTATAGTACCCCAAAATTTGTTTAAATAAAAAAAAAAATTTGTCAACAAAAAATTCAGAATCGACAATATTATAGCCGGGGTCAAAAGTCGAGGCCCCTCACTTCTTTTGACTGCAATGCATTTTCCAAGATTCTGAAATGTTCAATAATTAACTTTTTACGCGGATTTACTTGATGGCTCCAAATGTGCAGTTTTGTGATGCGAGTGCAGTGCAATAATTAAAATTATGATAAAGTCATTGTTACGCGAACAATATAATTTTGAATATCTCTGACCTTGTTAAACACTCACCAAATAAGGCCTATAGCACGTTGGAGAATAGCAGGGAATTTTAAATTACCCCAAAATTTGTTTAAATGAAAAAAAAATTTGTCAAACAAAATTCAGAATCGACAATATTAAAGCCGGGGTCAAAAGTCGAGGCCCCTCACTTCTTTTTACTGCAACTCGTTCAAAAAAATCTCTGAATTGTTAAAAAAAAAATCTGAAACCCTTTTTCAAGCGT
>CAKNXH010081563.1:0-10404 GCA_932178445.1 Andricus quercusramuli
TCAAAAAAGGTTCAAATTAAACAATATTCGTTTATGAATTCAAGAAATATCACAACCCACTCTCTTTTTCACGAACACACTTATTACGAAATGGTAAACAAAAACTTTTTAGTTAGGCAATAGTTATATAAAAAATGTGAAGAAGAGTGATTTCTAAATATTCAGTTATTCGTATATTTAGGTCCATCGAATTCCAAAGCGAATCTCTAAATAAAAATCGAGATAAAAATGCAAATCGCCAGGTGTGCATCCACTCTAAAGGTTACACGCTCTGAGTGGCCAAATTTCCAGTCTAGACACATTTTTTCGTTCCGGGATGATAAAAAAATGGCCAGGAATCGAAATATACAGTTTTAGGTTTGCATCGATACTCTGCTTTCAAATTTGTATGCATATTTTTTCATCTTTAAATTCTCTGTATAATATCTACATATTTTATTTATTTTATTTTTAGACACTTGGTTGAGTTTTGTATTATGAGGTGCGTGTTTTCTCTTTAAAAAAATGTTAGCGATTCTTACTGATTATGCCGATGCAGAAATGAATATTTATTACTTAACTTTATTATATATTCCCGGTACATGGCTCTATTGACTTTACCGTCTGCCCACGCATTTGTGTCTCTAGAAATTCCTTTGGCGTCTAGAAGAAGAGTTATTCATGCAATTTTATTTTTAGACATCCCCTCGGATCATCCCTTAGAATTCAGATTAACAAAAATGAAGAAATTTAGTCCTGTGATTATAAAAAATTATTTTTATGTTTATCATATTATTAATGATTTGATTAATAGTCCTAATAATTTATCCAATTGTTAAAAAGCGCATGCCGCCATTTTCGATTATTGCTCGAACCATTTCGAAATTACTCGAAACAATTTGAAACTACTGTTGTCGAGGAACCCGCGATTTTGATTAGATGAAATGATTTAAAAAAATAAATAATTTGTAATTTGAAGATATTTCCAAAAACTTAAAACGAAAAGTAAATTTTCAAAGAAAGATTTAAGGACATTTTTTCTTTAATTTCCGAATATTTTTCAAAATTTTAGGAATATTTTGAATCAGTTTAAAAGATATTTATCTTCAAAACTTCTAAAAGTCCTAAATATCTTTTAAACGAACTCAATTTTTTTTTTAATTTTGCAAAACTCCTAAAAAAATGTTTCTTTTTCGACATATCTAAAATCGTGAAAAAATCATTTTTCTCAAGAATGTAAACTGATTTTTTATTGAACATTTTTAAGAGAAAATTGACAGAGATTTCAACAGATTTTAAATAGTTTTCTAAAATTTAGTATAAGAAGGGGAACGATTTTCAAGCAAAATCTTTCAGTTAGCAAGATTACAAAGATTTGTAAAAAATGCGAGTAAGTTTATGACATTTCGAAATTTTGAAAAGATTCAAAATCGATTTAAAAGTTAAAAATAGTTTTTTCTTAAAATTCATGGGAAAATTTGAACTGATTCTTTGTTTTGAAGAAATAATTTCAAGAGAATATTTAAAAACATTTTAAAAGATGACAAAATATTTCAAAAGATTACAAAAGATTTCTAAATTCGTCATAACAGATTCTGGAAGACTTTGTGGCAATTCTTGTAATTTTTAAGAATTTTAAGAACATTTTTGGAAAAATTTGAATTATTTGAAAAGATATGATAATTTGAAAATATTTCAAAAAGTTTGTTGAAAAAAGTAAATTTTTGAAGATTTCGAAAAAAAATTTGAAACTTTTTAAAAAGTTTAAAAGGCTTCAAGAAAATAAAAAAAAAAACTTTCTCAAAATTTCTGGAAAAATTTTAACTGATTTTTCACTATGAAAATAAATTTTGATAGAAAATTGACAAAGATTTCAAAAGATTTAAAATTATTTTCTAAAATTTCGAAAAAGAATGGAAAAGATTTTCAAGCAAAATCTTTCTATTAGCAAGATTGCAAAATTTTATACAAAATTTGAAAAAAAAGACTAAAATATTTCACGATAATGAAAAATATTTCTTATATTAAAAAATTAGTTAATTTTATAACATTAATATGTCATATTACAATTATTAATTCATTTTGATATTTTTTTATTCCTCAAATAAAACCTTATCATGGTAAGTTTTTTGATTTTTCAGGATTTTCAAAAAAATTTGGGAAGATTTCGAAGAATTTTTAATGATATTTAGAAGGTTCAAAAGCTTTGAAAATGGTTTTAAGTTTGCAAAGATTTCCAAAAATTTCAAATAAAATGTTAATTTTTGAAGATTTCGAAGTTAGCGATGAAATATTTTCAATTTTTATAGATTTTTAAAAAGTGTTGGTTCAACCTTAGAATATGGTTATTGTATGGGCAATAAAATAGTTGTTCGACCCAACTAAATTTGTTGGTTGTGTTAACCAAGTCTTTTGGTAAATGGAATATTTGATTGATTCAACAAACAAAATTTGTTGGGGTCATTCAAATACTTTGTCGAATCAACCAAAATTTGTTTGATTTAACCAAATCATACATATCCAAGAAAACAATCTGGAAGATTTTAAAAAAATTGTTCAATTTTTGCAGGATTTATACAGGAATACCTATACCTATACTAAATCAGTGAGTTGAAAATTGTCTAATAAATCTTATCCTAATTTTATGAATTTGTCAAGTTTAGAATCAATTCTAAAATTTGCTGTAATATTAAAATCATTTAAAATTCTTTTTATTTCTAAAAACAACTTACCATGATATGAAATTGATATTATTGGTGTAAAATTTGGATTTCTAACTATTTTTATATTCTTTTGGTTGGAAAAAGAATTTGTAATTGTTTTGATTTTATTATTAACATGTGTTTGAACAAATTCTGTTGGGTAATTATTCAAATATAAAGTTTTTAAAATAAATTCTATATTTGAACTGGGAAATAATTTATCTGATAATTTTAAAGCTGTATCAGTAAGATTTTTTACTATCGAAATTTTATCTTGTATTGGATGGTTTGAAAGAAAATTTAAATATCTACCGGAATAAGTATTTTTACGGAACCAATCAGTGATGATATTACCTGAATCAGTTTTTATAACTTTAACATTTAAAAACGATATAGAATTATCATTTTCAATTTCATGTGTAAATTTAAGCCTTGGATGATAAGAATTAAATTGATTTAAAACGTAAGGTAGTTTATCTTTAGGTAATATAATGAACGTATCACCAACATATCTAAAATATGTGTGTAAAGAAAAATCTAAATTTTTTATTACATTTGATTCTAAATCTTGCATAACTAAATCAGCTAATGTTGGAGAAATAGGAGTACCCATAGGTGTTCCAAAAATTTGTGTGTAAAAATTGTTATTAAATTTAAACACTGTTTGTTCCATTAAAAATTGTATTCCTTCTTCAAATTTTTCAATAGGTAATTCTGTATAGTTTTTTAGATGAATCCATCTACTAAATATACTACTGATAACTAAATCAAAAGTGGTACATTTGTGAATAATGAAGAAACATCTAATGAAACCATGATATGATCATGAGGAATTGTTTTATTAATTTTTTTTTTTAAATTCAAAAGAATTTTTTACTTGATATTTTGGTACTATTAATGCTTTTTTAAGTGGACAATTCTCTTTATGAACTTTAGGTAACCCATAAATTCTAGGAATGTTAGTATCATGAACTAAAATATTTTTTCTTCATAATTCTTTACCTAAATATCCACTAATTCTCCACGAATTTAACAATTTAAATGTTTTATTTTTTAATTCTTTTTCAGGGTTTTCATTTAATTTTTCATAAGTTTTTGTGTCATTTAATAATTCTTGCATTTTATTATTATAAGATTCCTTTTCTAGTATTATTGTAATGTTACTTTTATCTGCATGAGTTATTAGTAATTGTTCATTAGGTTTAATAAATGTTTGTGTTTTCTTAATGTTTTGTGCTAAAATTCTATCAACTTCAATATTTGCAATTAACCTGATATTTGACTCTATATCATTAACCATATTCATAATTATTTTATTTTTAATTGTTAAAAATGAGGAACTAAATTTATTCCCTAACTTTAATATGTCATTAACATTGTCTGGAATATCAACATTACTAAAATTTATTATCCAAGGATCTTTAACTTCACAGTTATCTGTATCTTTATGTTTATATTAAAAGGTACTTGAACTTTACTTTAAATTTTTAAATTTTGAAGTTTTGTATCCAATCTTTGTCTTTCTTTTAAATTATTTTTTGAATTATTCAATTGCATTTCTAAAATGTTGGTATATATATTAGTAGGTAATGTATTTCTTAAATTTATTTTGATATTATTAAAATTTTGTATTAAATATTTTAAATGGATATTTAAGTCTTTTATTTTATCATTAAGCAAACGATGTTCTAAAGATTCTACTATGATATTAACATGGTTTTTTGTACTGTGACTAAAAAATTGTAAATTTCTAACATTCTTAGGAGCATTAGTAATATTCTTTGTTAATAAATTGTGTAAATATTTTCATGCCTTAAGCATTGCGTTCCTTAGATTCAAACTAAACATTTCTTTAATTTGAAGAAATATTTCTTCAGCCACATTCTACTCTACCATTTCTTTGCATCAAAGAAATTTCCTTTCATACAAATAAGTTTTTTTCTCATCGCATGTGGCCAAACAAAACTTGAACACACCATTGTTTAATTTAAACAAACTTTATTCGAATCAAATAAATTATAGCTTTGATATAGGGGCAAAAAAACATTTTTCTGATTGTAAATTAAAAAAATATGATAAACTCAGAAAACGATTTGGTTGAATCATTCAAATTTGTGCTGGTTCAACCATAGAATATGGTTATTGTATGGACAATGAAATATTTTTCTTTAACCCAACTAAATCTTTTGGTTGTGTTAACCAAATCTTTTGGTAAATGGAGGATTTGATTGATTCAACAAACAAAATTTGTTTGATTCAACCAAATCATTTATATGGGTAATATTCACGAAACTGTACACTTTTTCAACTAAAATCATAAAATTTTTAATTGCATTTTTTTTGCACAGTAAATATTTTTTTTACTTTGAAAGTACATTATTTACGAAAATTAGGCATTATTTTCAGTACAACCTTGTAAAAAAATTTATTATAGACACTTTTTCAAAATCTTTACATTACGGAGCTGACCACTGTATTATGGAGCTGACCATTTGTATGATAGAGTGTGTTCTCATTATAAATAGACTTGTCGATTTAAAAAATACTTTGGATTCTATTTCCTCTTCATATACTATACATTTCTTTAGTATATTTTAATAATATAAAGTGCAAAACAAAAAATTAAGCACATTAAAAGTAAAGTATATGATATATATTATAAATACTGAGCATGAAAATCGAATTATCAGAGGTTGATAAATAATTACAACTTGAAGTACATTTTTTTACATAAAATGTGGATGAGTAAACTTAATTTCTCCAATATTCGCTGCTTCAAAATTAATTACAAAAGTTATAGGTCTGTAGAAGTGACAGGTAAAGAAATTTTCAGTCTATTTAATAAATACAAAAATATAATTTATTCAAAATAAACTATACAAAACAGAACTTCAACATTTTGATGATTAAACTACACGTATTTTAACATTTAATGATAACTCTAGTAATTTATTTGGCCGCTCAAACACAAAAAACAACATTTTTCTAAAGATTATAATACTCTTAACTAGAGTTAATGAGCAATATGGTGATTTATTTAAAGGCCTTTATTTATCTTGAAAAATGATAAGTTCATTAGTTAAAACTGAACTGGGTAATTGCAGAAAAGAGATAATAACTTGTTTCTAATTCTTTTTTATACGAAGTTTTTTTTATCGAACTGCTGAGGAATCAATATTTGCAGATTTTTTTGGTCCTTTTTTATATTTGAGACTCTTGGATTGTACACTTTTTCCCTGAGTTGTAGGTTGCTCATTTTTATCATCGGCTTCACTTTTTCTTTATTTTACACATATATTTTTGGATATAGTGTAGTTTAATTGTCTTTTTGAAAAATGTTCGCAAACTTTACCAGCAATAAGGGTGACGTCCCATGGCAGCGTCAATCTTGGCGGAAAACGCAAAACGTCAAATCACTAGATAATTCAGCCAATGATATTCTCCTAGTAATCCACAGAAACACAGTCTAGGCTGCAATGTCTGGTGACTTGCGGTTTTGCGTTTTACGCCAAGTTTGACGCTGCCATGGGAGGCCACCCTAATAAATCTGATTAGAAACCGTCATATTTTCATTATGGAGCTGACCATTATGGAGCTGACATTTATAACTAAACTTACATTTTTCTCTTGAATTTTTTAACTTCTACTTTTTTCCGCACACCGGCAGTATGTGCCTAGACTGTAACTGAAAATAAACTAAACATAACTGATAGACTTCATTTACTTTAAGCGATTTGTTACATTTTGGAGCTGACCGGCTTTTTTGTACGGACTGTTTTGTAAACAAACCATCACAGTTGTCGAATGATTTTGAATAAGAAAAATTCCATCGAGCATCGGTTAGATAGCTTGAGAGTCAGTCTTCGAAATAATGTCAGTAAATGGTGTTTAAATGAACCGCGAGATTTAAAAATCGTGAGAAAGTATGATAAACAAAATTATTTGAAATATGATGTGACAAAGTGCATCGCTTTATTTAGAAACTTTAACAGTCATTTCTGTAACATTGTAGCGCACTTAAAAATCAACTATATACTTGGATTCAAATAATATAGATACTGGAAGGTAACATTAACTTAGTGAAATAAATTTTATGGATTTGCGCAAAATATTTTCATTTGGGACAATTACGGAGCTGACATTTTGGATATTTTTTACGCAATATAGTGTAAATATTTATTAAAAGGTGCACTTATTTCGTGGTAACAAATTGAATGAAGTTATTTTACGATAAAATATTACAAGTCTCAGACTTGGTTTGACTTTTTTCTATGTGTAATAGCCGAAGCCGCAAAGGTGTACAGTTTCGTGAGTATTACCCATATCCAAGAAAAGAGTTGTTTTTGTTCGAATTTTTTTTTCTTTTTTTCAAAATGTAGTTAGTGTTATCCTATCCGTCTTTGTCAGACAGGGCGTGCCTCGCTGATATTTGCGGCGCTTATATTCGCTTTCTTAAAATACACATTCATGAGACGCACGATAATTACGAAAAGGAAGCCTCGGGAAATAAGAAACTCGTGTAACCACTTCAACCACATTACAACTTGCAGATGCTCAGTGCTCAGTGCTCAGTGCTCATATGCATGCGTCTGATGTTCCTTGAGGCTGGCTGGATTCTTTTTTCGACAGTTTTGCGGCTGACATATTGCCATATTGCCGTATTGCCGTATTGTCATTCATACCTAGGATGATTTCAGGTGCCATAATATATCTCATGCATGCGCGTGACAAATTTTAATGCAACTTTACGTCACGCTATGTCATTCAAAGGGCTTTTTCCTAGATTCATAAAAGTCTACATAAATAATGAAATAAATAAGTCATGGCTGGGAAAGAACATTATTTCCAGTACGGAACACTACAAGAATAATTTGGAAATTGTTGACATTAAATTAGACTATACGTTACATTCTGTTAGGGACCGTACATAAATTATGAAACATCTCAGTGGATTATGTTAATTTATGTTTTTTCATTTCTTATTAACTATATAATATATTATAATGATACATTATATTTATTTGAAAAGTTTCTACTGAAGATTTTCATTTTAGTTATCAATTTTATTATCTGATTGAAAATTGAAAAAACATTAAATTCATCTTTTTTGGTAGAAAATTAATTTTCCTGGTTGAACATTGATTTTTTTTTGGTTGAAAATTGATCTTCTTGGTTGGAAACTCATTTCTTTGGTTAAAAATTCTATGTATTTTTAAAGAGAGACATTTAGTAGAAATATTGCATCTTTTTTAGACAAAAATGCAACTGTTTTGTTGAAAGTTGAACTATTTCCTAGAAAATTTACTTTTTGTTTAAAATTTCTATTTTTCTGTAGAAAAGACTATTGAAATCCTTTTGGATGAAAATTCAACTCTTTTTTTGAAAATTTGTCTTTTTGATTTAAAAATTTACCTGTTTTAGTAGAATTTTGATTTTTATTGGATAAAAATGCAACTGTTTGGCTGAAAATACAACTCTTTTTTTGAAAAATCGTCTCTCTGATTTCAAAATTCACCTGCTTTAGCAGAAATTACATCTTTCTTGAATAAAAATGCAACTGTTTGGTTTAAAATTCAACAATTTTGTTGAAAAGTCATAATTTTTGATTGAGAATTCGACTGATTGGTGAAAATTCAACTATTTTGCAGAAAATTTACTTTTTGGTTACATTTAATATTTTGGTGTTGAAAAGAGTACTGAAATCTTTTCTGGATGAAAATTGAACTATTTTTTTGAAATTTTTCTTTTTTAATAAAAAACTCATCTCTTTTAAGAAAATTTCATCTTTTTTTGGATAAAAATGCAACTATTGAGTAAAGAATTCAACTATTTCGTTAAAAATGCAGAAACTTATTTTTTGTTAAAAAAATTCATATTTTGAGCCTAAAAAGTCAACTGGAATCTTTCATGGAATAAAATTCAACTATTAAAAAAATTTTTTTTTCTTTTTGAACAAAAATTCATCTGTTTTGAGAAAAATTTCATATTTTTTGGATAAAAATGCAAGTATTGGGTAGAGAATTAAACAATTTTGTCAAAAATTCATCCTTTTTGTGTAAAAATTCGTCATTTTGGATTGAAAATTCAATTTTTTTTCGTAGAAACTTATTTCTTGGTTAAAATTTCATATTTTGATCGTGAAAATTCAACTAAAATCTTTTTCAACAGAAAATTCAGCTATTTTTTTTTTATTTATCTTTCTGATTTCACTCTTTGGTTGAAAGTTTAACTTTTTTTCTTAAAAGTTAATTTTTGTGTGGAAAATACATCATTTTAATGGAAAATTAATCTGCTTGGTTGAAAATTGAACTATTTCGATAAAAATAATTTTTTTCTGTCCAACAGTAATTTTTTAAAGTAAAGATTTAATTATTCGATTGAGAAATCTACTGTTTTGTAGAAAATTCGTCTTCTTGTGTTAAAAATTTAACAATTTGGTAAAAAATTCAACTTTTTTGTGAAAAATTAGTTTTTTTTATTGAACATTATTTCTTTTTTATTAATTGAAATTTATCTAGTCCATTTTCGGCTAATAATTGATAATTTTAGTTTCAAAATTTAACTATTTGGTTGAAGGTTAATATGCTTTCTTCAAAATTCATTTTTTTATAATCGTTTATAAATTTTAGTGGAAAATTTTCGATTGTTTTTTTTAATCAAAGGAAAATATTCAGTGGCCCTCAGATAAAGAAAAGATTTTTGTATTTAAAGAATTCCAGTCAAAAATTTTTTAAATTTAAAATGATTTTCTTTATTTTGAAGTTATTTTCGGGTTAAAAAAAATAAGTTTATGAAACGGTTTCTTTAATTTAAAACAAATATGTTTCTGAGTGCTCCTGGATTTTCCACGTTAATCCATTTTTGAAATATTTACAATTAAAAATTCGCCTACTTGTTTAATTTTGAATGTTTATAATTAAAATATCATGAAATTTAGACGTTTTAAAAATATTTTGATAATTTTAAAATTTCACAATGGAAAGCTCTTTAATTTTAAAGATTTATGAATGAAAATTCTTGAATTTTGATGATTTTGAAGATCAAAAGTCAAGACTTTTCAATTCTGTGTTCCAAAATTTAAAATTTCCAAATTTGTATCATCAAAATTACGGAATTTTTAATTGTCAATTTTTAAAATTAAGCACTCTTCAATTTTAAATATTTTTAATTCAAAGTTCTACAATCCTGAAGGGTTACAATTCAAAATTTATTACTTGTATTTTAAATTTAGGTGTTTAATTTTGAATGATTTTTTTTCTTGTATATAGTTCAATTTTGAAGCATTACAATTGAACATTGTTCAGTTTTTGAGATCTACAATTGAAGATCCATTAATTTGGATTTTTATAGTTTTAAATTATGTAATTTTGAACCTTTTTTTTGAAATTGGTATTTAGTTTAATTTCGAAGATTTACAATAGAAAATTTCATAATTTTAAAGATTTGCAATTGAATGCGCTAAAAATTTCAAATATTACTAAATAAAAATTCATAAATTTTGGTGATTTTGAAGATCAAAAGTCAAAACATTTTTTTTAATAGTTCAATTCTGAAGATTCACAAGTTTTTTCAATTTTAATGATTTGCAATTTGAAATTCTTCATTTGTGAAGATTTACAATGGAAGATCCATTAATTTGGAATGTTTATAGTTTTAAATGATGTAATTTTGAATTTTTACATTCTCATCATAATGAGAAGGTATTGATTTTATGTGAAAAATG
>CAKNXH010081564.1:0-10405 GCA_932178445.1 Andricus quercusramuli
TCAAAAAAGGTTCAAATTAAACAATATTCGTTTATGAATTCAAGAAAATATCACAACCCACTCTCTTTTTCACGATCACACTTATTACGAAATGGTAAACAAAAACTTTTTAGTTAGGCAATAGTTATATAAAAAATGTGAAGAAGAGTGATTTCTAAATATTCAGTTATTCGTATATTTAGGTCCATCGAATTCCAAAGCGAATCTCTAAATAAAAATCGAGATAAAAATGCAAATCGCCAGGTGTGCATCCACTCTAAAGGTTAAACGCTCTGAGTGGCCAAATTTCCAGTCCAGACACATTTTTCGTTCCGGGATGATAAAAAAATGGCCAGGAATCGAAATATACAGTTTTAGGTTTTGCATCGATACTCTGCTTTCAAATTTGTATGCATATTTTTTTCATCTTTAAATTCTCTGTATAATATCTACATATTTTATTTATTTTATTTTTAGACACTTGGTTGAGTTTTGTATTATGAGGTGCGTGTTTTCTCTTTAAAAAAATGTTAGCGATTCTTACTGATTATGCCGATGCAGAAATGAATATTTATTACTTAACTTTATTATATATTCCCGGTACATGGCTCTATTGACTTTACCGTCTGCCCACGCATTTGTGTCTCTAGAAATTCCTTTGGCGTCTAGAAGAAGAGTTATTCATGCAATTTTATTTTTAGACATCCCCTCGGATCATCCCTTAGAATTCAGATTAACAAAAATGAAGAAATTTAGTCCTGTGATTATAAAAAATTATTTTTATGTTTATCATATTATTAATGATTTGATTAATAGTCCTAATAATTTATCCAATTGTTAAAAAGCGCATGCCGCCATTTTCGATTATTGCTCGAACCATTTCGAAATTACTCGAAACAATTTGAAACTACTGTTATCGAGAAACCCGCGATTATGATTAGATGAAATGATTTAAAAAAATAAATAATTTGTAATTTGAAGATATTTCCAAAAACTTAAAACGAAAAGTAAATTTTCAAAGAAAGATTTAAGGACATTTTTTCTTTAATTTCCGAATATTTTTCAAAATTTTAGGAATATTTTGAATCAGTTTAAAAGATATTTATCTTCAAAACTTCTAAAAGTCCTAAATATCTTTTAAACGAACTCAATTTTTTTTTTAATTTTGCAAAACTCCTAAAAAAATGTTTCTTTTTCGACATATCTAAAATCGTAAAAAAATCATTTTTCTCAAGAATGTAAACTGATTTTTTATTGAACATTTTTAAGAGAAAATTGACAGAGATTTCAACAGATTTTAAATAGTTTTCTAAAATTTAGTATAAGAAGGGGAACGATTTTCAAGCAAAATCTTTCAGTTAGCAAGATTACAAAGATTTGTAAAAAATGCGAGTAAGTTTATGACATTTCGAAATTTTGAAAAGATTCAAAATCGATTTAAAAGTTAAAAATAGTTTTTTCTTAAAATTCATGGGAAAATTTGAACTGATTCTTTGTTTTGAAGAAATAATTTTAAGAGAATATTTAAAAACATTTTAAAAGATGACAAAATATTTCAAAAGATTACAAAAGATTTCTAAATTCGTCATAACAGATTCTGGAAGACTTTGTGGCAATTCTTGTAATTTTTAAGAATTTTAAGAACATTTTTGGAAAAATTTGAATTATTTGAAAAGATATGATAATTTGAAAATATTTCAAAAAGTTTGTTGAAAAAAGTAAATTTTTGAAGATTTCGAAAAAAAATTTGAAACTTTTTAAAAAGTTTAAAAGGCTTCAAGAAAATAAAAAAAAAAACTTTCTCAAAATTTCTGGAAAAATTTTAACTGATTTTTCACTATGAAAATAAATTTTGATAGAAAATTGACAAAGATTTCAAAAGATTTAAAATTATTTTCTAAAATTTCGAAAAAGAATGGAAAAGATTTTCAAGCAAAATTTTTCTATTAGCAAGATTGCAAAATTTTATACAAAATTTGAAAAAAAAAGACTAAAATATTTCACGATAATGAAAAATATTTCTTATATTAAAAAATTAGTTAATTTTATAACATTAATATGTCATATTACAATTATTAATTCATTTTGATATTTTTTTATTCCTCAAATAAAACCTTATCATGGTAAGTTTTTTGATTTTTCAGGATTTTCAAAAAAATTTGGGAAGATTTCGAAGAATTTTTAATGATATTTAGAAGGTTCAAAAGCTTTGAAAATGGTTTTAAGTTTGCAAAGATTTCCAAAAATTTCAAATAAAATGTTAATTTTTGAAGATTTCGAAGTTAGCGATGAAATATTTTCAATTTTTATAGATTTTTAAAAAGTGTTGGTTCAACCTTAGAATATGGTTATTGTATGGGCAATAAAATATTTGTTTGACCCAACTAAATTTTTTGGTTGTGTTAACCAAATCTTTTGGTAAGTGAAGTTTTCGATTGATTCAACACACAAAATTTGTTGGGGTCATTCAAATACTTTGTCGAATCAACCAAAATTTGTTTGATTTAACCAAATCATACATATCCAAGAAAACAATCTGGAAGATTTAAAAAAAAATTGTTCAATTTTTGCAGGATTTATACAGGAATACCTATACCTATACTAAATCAGTGAGTTGCAAATTGTCTAATAAATCTTATCCTAATTTTATGAATTTTTCAAGTTTAGAATCAATTCTAAAATTTGCTGTAATATTAAAATCATTTAAAATTCTTTTTATTTCTAAAAACAACTTACCATGATATGAAATTGATATTATTGGTGTAAAATTTGGATTTCTAACTATTTTTATATTCTTTTGGTTGGAAAAAGAATTTGTAATTGTTTTGATTTTATTATTAACATGTGTTTGAACAAATTCTGTTGGGTAATTATTCAAATATAAAGTTTTTAAAATAAATTCTATATTTGAACTGGGAAATAATTTATCTGATAATTTTAAAGCTGTATCAGTAAGATTTTTTACTATCGAAATTTTATCTTGTATTGGATGGTTTGAAAGAAAATTTAAATATCTACCGGAATAAGTATTTTTACGGAACCAATCAGTGATGATATTACCTGAATCAGTTTTTATAACTTTAACATTTAAAAACGATATAGAATTATTATTTTCAATTTAATGTGTAAAAAGCCTTGGATGATAAGAATTAAATTGATTTAAAACGTAAGGTAGTTTATCTTTAGGTAATATAATGAACGTATCACCAACATATCTAAAATATGTGTGTAAAGAAAAATCTAAATTTTTTATTACATTTGATTCTAAATCTTGCATAACTAAATCAGCTAATGCTGGAGAAATAGGAGTACCCATAGGTGTTCCAAAAATTTGTGTGTAAAAATTGTTATTAAATTTAAATACTGTTTGTTCCATTAAAAATTGTATTCCTTCTTCAAATTTTTCAACAGGTAATTCTGTATAGTTTTTTATATAAATCCATCTACTAAATATACTATTGATAACTAAATCAAGTGGTACATTTGTGAATAATGAAGAAACATCTAATGAAACCATGATATGATCGTGTGGAATTTTTTTATTAATTATTTTATTTTTAAATCCAAAAGAATTTTTTACTTGATATTTTGGTACTATTAATGCTTTTTTAAGTGGACAATTCTCTTTATGAACTTTAGGTAACCCATAAATTCTAGGAATGTTAGTATCATGAACTAAAATATTTTTTCTTCATAATTCTTTACCTAAATATCCACTAATTCTCCACGAATTTAACAATTTAAATGTTTTATTTTTTAATTCTTTTTCAGGGTTTTCATTTAATTTTTCATAAGTTTTTGTGTCATTTAATAATTCTTGCATTTTATTATTATAAGATTCCTTTTCTAGTATTATTGTAATGTTACTTTTATCTGCATGAGTTATTAGTAATTGTTCATTAGGTTTAATAAATGTTTGTGTTTTCTTAATGTTTTGTGCTAAAATTCTATCAACTTCAATATTTGCAATTAACCTGATATTTGACTCTATATCATTAACCATATTCATAATTATTTTATTTTTAATTGTTAAAAATGAGGAACTAAATTTATTCCCTAACTTTAATATGTCATTAACATTGTCTGGAATATCAACATTACTAAAATTTATTATCCAAGGATCTTTAACTTCACAGTTATCTGTATCTTTATGTTTATATTAAAAGGTACTTGAACTTTACTTTAAATTTTTAAATTTTGAAGTTTTGTATCCAATCTTTGTCTTTCTTTTAAATTATTTTTTGAATTATTCAATTGCATTTCTAAAATGTTGGTATATATATTAGTAGTTAATGTATTTCTTAAATTTATTTTGATATTATTAAAATTTTGTATTAAATATTTTAAATGGATATTTAAGTCTTTTATTTTATCATTAAGCAAACGATGTTCTAAAGATTCTACTATGATATTAACATGGTTTTTTGTACTGTGACTAAAAAATTGTAAATTTCTAACATTCTTAGGAGCATTAGTAATATTCTTTGTTAATAAATTGTGTAAATATTTTCATGCCTTAAGCATTGCGTTCCTTAGATTCAAACTAAACATTTCTTTAATTTGAAGAAATATTTCTTCAGCCACATTCTACTCTACCATTTCTTTGCATCAAAGAAATTTCCTTTCATACAAATAAGTTTTTTTCTCATCGCATGTGGCCAAACAAAACTTGAACACACCATTGTTTAATTTAAACAAACTTTATTCGAATCAAATAAATTATAGCTTTGATATAGGGGCAAAAAAACATTTTTCTGATTGTAAATTAAAAAAATATGATAAACTCAGAAAACGATTTGGTTGAATCATTCAAATTTGTGCTGGTTCAACCATAGAATATGGTTATTGTATGGACAATGAAATATTTTTCTTTAACCCAACTAAATCTTTTGGTTGTGTTAACCAAATCTTTTGGTAAATGGAGGATTTGATTGATTCAACAAACAAAATTTGTTTGATTCAACCAAATCATTTATATGGGTAATATTCACGAAACTGTACACTTTTTCAACTAAAATCATAAAATTTTTAATTGCATTTTTTTTGCACAGTAAATATTTTTTTTACTTTGAAAGTACATTATTTACGAAAATTAGGCATTATTTTCAGTACAACCTTGTAAAAAAATTTATTATAGACACTTTTTCAAAATCTTTACATTACGGAGCTGACCACTGTATTATGGAGCTGACCATTTGTATGATAGAGTGTGTTCTCATTATAAATAGACTTGTCGATTTAAAAAATACTTTGGATTCTATTTCCTCTTCATATACTATACATTTCTTTAGTATATTTTAATAATATAAAGTGCAAAACAAAAAATTAAGCACATTAAAAGTAAAGTATATGATATATATTATAAATACTGAGCATGAAAATCGAATTATCAGAGGTTGATAAATAATTACAACTTGAAGTACATTTTTTTACATAAAATGTGGATGAGTAAACTTAATTTCTCCAATATTCGCTGCTTCAAAATTAATTACAAAAGTTATAGGTCTGTAGAAGTGACAGGTAAAGAAATTTTCAGTCTATTTAATAAATACAAAAATATAATTTATTCAAAATAAACTATACAAAACAGAACTTCAACATTTTGATGATTAAACTACACGTATTTTAACATTTAATGATAACTCTAGTAATTTATTTGGCCGCTCAAACACAAAAAACAACATTTTTCTAAAGATTATAATACTCTTAACTAGAGTTAATGAGCAATATGGTGATTTATTTAAAGGCCTTTATTTATCTTGAAAAATGATAAGTTCATTAGTTAAAACTGAACTGGGTAATTGCAGAAAAGAGATAATAACTTGTTTCTAATTCTTTTTTATACGAAGTTTTTTTTATCGAACTGCTGAGGAATCAATATTTGCAGATTTTTTTGGTCCTTTTTTATATTTGAGACTCTTGGATTGTACACTTTTTCCCTGAGTTGTAGGTTGCTCATTTTTATCATCGGCTTCACTTTTTCTTTATTTTACACATATATTTTTGGATATAGTGTAGTTTAATTGTCTTTTTGAAAAATGTTCGCAAACTTTACCAGCAATAAGGGTGACGTCCCATGGCAGCGTCAATCTTGGCGGAAAACGCAAAACGTCAAATCACTAGATAATTCAGCCAATGATATTCTCCTAGTAATCCACAGAAACACAGTCTAGGCTGCAATGTCTGGTGACTTGCGGTTTTGCGTTTTACGCCAAGTTTGACGCTGCCATGGGAGGCCACCCTAATAAATCTGATTAGAAACCGTCATATTTTCATTATGGAGCTGACCATTATGGAGCTGACATTTATAACTAAACTTACATTTTTCTCTTGAATTTTTTAACTTCTACTTTTTTCCGCACACCGGCAGTATGTGCCTAGACTGTAACTGAAAATAAACTAAACATAACTGATAGACTTCATTTACTTTAAGCGATTTGTTACATTTTGGAGCTGACCGGCTTTTTTGTACGGACTGTTTTGTAAACAAACCATCACAGTTGTCGAATGATTTTGAATAAGAAAAATTCCATCGAGCATCGGTTAGATAGCTTGAGAGTCAGTCTTCGAAATAATGTCAGTAAATGGTGTTTAAATGAACCGCGAGATTTAAAAATCGTGAGAAAGTATGATAAACAAAATTATTTGAAATATGATGTGACAAAGTGCATCGCTTTATTTAGAAACTTTAACAGTCATTTCTGTAACATTGTAGCGCACTTAAAAATCAACTATATACTTGGATTCAAATAATATAGATACTGGAAGGTAACATTAACTTAGTGAAATAAATTTTATGGATTTGCGCAAAATATTTTCATTTGGGACAATTACGGAGCTGACATTTTGGATATTTTTTACGCAATATAGTGTAAATATTTATTAAAAGGTGCACTTATTTCGTGGTAACAAATTGAATGAAGTTATTTTACGATAAAATATTACAAGTCTCAGACTTGGTTTGACTTTTTTCTATGTGTAATAGCCGAAGCCGCAAAGGTGTACAGTTTCGTGAGTATTACCCATATCCAAGAAAAGAGTTGTTTTTGTTCGAATTTTTTTTTCTTTTTTTCAAAATGTAGTTAGTGTTATCCTATCCGTCTTTGTCAGACAGGGCGTGCCTCGCTGATATTTGCGGCGCTTATATTCGCTTTCTTAAAATACACATTCATGAGACGCACGATAATTACGAAAAGGAAGCCTCGGGAAATAAGAAACTCGTGTAACCACTTCAACCACATTACAACTTGCAGATGCTCAGTGCTCAGTGCTCAGTGCTCATATGCATGCGTCTGATGTTCCTTGAGGCTGGCTGGATTCTTTTTTCGACAGTTTTGCGGCTGACATATTGCCATATTGCCGTATTGCCGTATTGTCATTCATACCTAGGATGATTTCAGGTGCCATAATATATCTCATGCATGCGCGTGACAAATTTTAATGCAACTTTACGTCACGCTATGTCATTCAAAGGGCTTTTTCCTAGATTCATAAAAGTCTACATAAATAATGAAATAAATAAGTCATGGCTGGGAAAGAACATTATTTCCAGTACGGAACACTACAAGAATAATTTGGAAATTGTTGACATTAAATTAGACTATACGTTACATTCTGTTAGGGACCGTACATAAATTATGAAACATCTCAGTGGATTATGTTAATTTATGTTTTTTCATTTCTTATTAACTATATAATATATTATAATGATACATTATATTTATTTGAAAAGTTTCTACTGAAGATTTTCATTTTAGTTATCAATTTTATTATCTGATTGAAAATTGAAAAAACATTAAATTCATCTTTTTTGGTAGAAAATTAATTTTCCTGGTTGAACATTGATTTTTTTTTGGTTGAAAATTGATCTTCTTGGTTGGAAACTCATTTCTTTGGTTAAAAATTCTATGTATTTTTAAAGAGAGACATTCAGTAGGAATATTGCATCTTTTTTAGACAAAAATGCAACTGTTTTGTTGAAAGTTGAACTATTTCCTAGAAAATTTACTTTTAGTTTAAAATTTCTATTTTTCTGTAGAAAAGACTATTGAAATCCTTTTGGATGAAAATTCAACTCTTTTTTTGAAAATTTGTCTTTTTGATTTAAAAATTTACCTGTTTTAGTAGAATTTTGATTTTTATTGGATAAAAATGCAACTGTTTGGCTGAAAATACAACTCTTTTTTTGAAAAATCGTCTCTCTGATTTCAAAATTCACCTGCTTTAGCAGAAATTACATCTTTCTTGAATAAAAATGCAACTGTTTGGTTTAAAATTCAACAATTTTGTTGAAAAGTCATAATTTTTGATTGAGAATTCGACTGATTGGTGAAAATTCAACTATTTTGCAGAAAATTTACTTTTTGGTTACATTTAATATTTTGGTGTTGAAAAGAGTACTGAAATCTTTTCTGGATGAAAATTGAACTATTTTTTTGAAATTTTTCTTTTTTAATAAAAAACTCATCTCTTTTAAGAAAATTTCATCTTTTTTTGGATAAAAATGCAACTATTGAGTAAAGAATTCAACTATTTCGTTAAAAATGCAGAAACTTATTTTTTGTTAAAAAAATTCATATTTTGAGCCTAAAAAGTCAACTGGAATCTTTCATGGAATAAAATTCAACTATTAAAAAAATTTTTTTTTCTTTTTGAACAAAAATTCATCTGTTTTGAGAAAAATTTCATATTTTTTGGATAAAAATGCAAGTATTGGGTAGAGAATTAAACAATTTTGTCAAAAATTCATCCTTTTTGTGTAAAAATTCGTCATTTTGGATTGAAAATTCAATTTTTTTTCGTAGAAAGTTATTTCTTGGTTAAAATTTCATATTTTGATCGTGAAAATTCAATTAAAATCTTTTTCAACAGAAAATTCAGCTATTTTTTTTTTATTTATCTTTCTGATTTCACTCTTTGGTTGAAAGTTTAACTTTTTTTCTTAAAAGTTAATTTTTGTGTGGAAAATACATCATTTTAATGGAAAATTAATCTGCTTGGTTGAAAATTGAACTATTTTAATAAAAATAATTTTTTTCTGTCCAACAGTAATTTTTTAAAGTAAAGATTTAATTATTCGATTGAGAAATCTACTGTTTTGTAGAAAATTCGTCTTCTTGTGTTAAAAATTTAACAATTTGGTAAAAAATTCAACTTTTTTGTGAAAAATTAGTTTTTTTTATTGAACATTATTTCTTTTTTATTAATTGAAATTTATCTAGTCCATTTTCGGCTAATAATTGATAATTTTAGTTTCAAAATTTAACTATTTGGTTGAAGGTTAATATGCTTTCTTCAAAATTCATTTTTTTATAATCGTTTATAAATTTTAGTGGACAATTTTCGATTGTTTTTTTTAATCAAAGGAAAATATTCAGTGGCCCTCAGATAAAGAAAAGATTTTTGTATTTAAAGAATTCCAGTCAAAAATTTTTTAAATTTAAAATGATTTTCTTTATTTTGAAGTTATTTTCGGGTTAAAAAAAATAAGTTTATGAAACGGTTTCTTTAATTTAAAACAAATATGTTTCTGAGTGCTCCTGGATTTTCCACGTTAATCCATTTTTGAAATATTTACAATTAAAAATTCGCCTACTTGTTTAATTTTGAATGTTTATAATTAAAATATCATGAAATTTAGACGTTTTTAAAATATTTTGATAATTTTAAAATTTTAAAATGGAAAGCTCTTTAATTTTAAAGATTTATGAATGAAAATTCTTGAATTTTGATGATTTTGAAGATCAAAAGTCAAGACTTTTCAATTCTGTGTTCCAAAATTTAAAATTTCCAAATTTGTATCATCAAAATTACGGAATTTTTAATTGTCAATTTTTAAAATTAAGCACTCTTCAATTTTAAATATTTTTAATTCAAAGTTCTACAATCCTGAAGGGTTACAATTCAAAATTTATGACTTGTATTTTAAATTTAGGTGTTTAATTTTGAATGATTTTTTTTCTTGTATATAGTTCAATTTTGAAGCATTACAATTGAACATTGTTCAGTTTTTGAGATCTACAATTGAAGATCCATTAATTTGGATTTTTATAGTTTTAAATTATGTAATTTTGAACCTTTTTTTTGAAATTGGTATTTAGTTTAATTTCGAAGATTTACAATAGAAAATTTCATAATTTTAAAGATTTGCAATTGAATGCGCTAAAAATTTCAAATATTACTAAATAAAAATTCATAAATTTTGGTGATTTTGAAGATCAAAAGTCAAAACATTTTTTTTAATAGTTCAATTCTGAAGATTCACAAGTTTTTTCAATTTTAATGATTTGCAATTTGAAATTCTTCATTTGTGAAGATTTACAATGGAAGATCCATTAATTTGGAATGTTTATAGTTTTAAATGATGTAATTTTGAATTTTTACATTCTCATCATAATGAGAAGGTATTGATTTTATGTGAAAAATG
>CAKNXH010081565.1:0-15299 GCA_932178445.1 Andricus quercusramuli
ATTTATTTATTGAAAATTCGAATTTTTGACTGAAAATTGATTTTTCAAAATGTATTTTGATTGAAAATGCATTTCTTTGTTTCAAAATTTAACTATTTTGTTGAAAATTTATCTTTTTTAGTTAAAAATTCGACTTCATTCATTTCTTTGGTTAAAAATTGTATTTATTTATTGAAAATTCGATTTTTTGATTGAAAATTGATTTTGTTAACTAAAAATTTAACTATTTCATTTTTTGTTGCAAATTCATTTAATTGGTTCAAAATTTAACTATTTTTTTGAAAATTCGTTTTTCTGATTGAAATTTAATTTTTTTAGCTGTAAATTTAACTATTTCATTTTTTGTTAAAATTTTTCTTTTTCAGTGAAAAATTCGTCTTTTCTGGTAGAAATTTAATCTTCTTGGTTGAAAATTCATCTGTTTGGTTGTAAATTTAGCTATTTTGTTCAAAATGAATTTCATTTTTTGAAAATAAATTTTTTAATTGCAAATTCAAATAATTCTATTTTTAGTTGATAATGTTTTTTTTTTTTTTTTTTTTTGATAAAAATTTATGTATTTTGTGGATCCGTTTCTTTTTTTTAATAATTGTTTTATTGCAAATTTATCCTTTTTATTTAAAAATTTAAGTAATTTATTGAAAATTTATGTTTGTGGATAGAAAATTTAACTCTTTGGTTGAAAATTTTTTTTGGGTGAAGATTTATCATTTTAACTAAAAATTTATTTATTTAATTGAAAATAAACTTTTTCAGTCGAAAATTCCATTTTTGCTTAAAAATTGATTCTCTTAAATCGAAAAATCATATATTTGATTGAAAACTCGTCTTTTCTGGGTAAACAATTCAATTATATTGATAGAAAATATATATCTTTTGATGGAAAATTTGACTATTTGTAAAAGATTACTTTTTTGCTTCAAAACTCAACAATTTTGCTAGAAATTAACTTTTTTGTTAAAAATTCATATTTTCGTGTTGGAAACTCAACTGTTTTGTAGAAAATTAAAATATTTTGTGTTTGACATATCATCTATTACACTTTTAATAGAGAATTAATTTTTGTTGGTTGTAGATTAATCTCTTTGGTTGCAAAAAAATGGTTTTAACTGAAAATTGAATTATATTTATTTAGAAAAAAGTTCTTTGCCTTTCGCTCCGCCGGGATTCGAACGCCAAGCCAACTACTGATTGCCGGTCATGTGCTCTACTACTAAGCTAATTAACCACTAACTATTTCATTTATGGTGAAAAATGTATTTTCTTGAGTTGAAACCTTAACTATTTGGTTGAAAATTCATGTATTTTGTTGAAAATTCATCTTTTTCAAAATAAATCTGGTAGTTTCAAAATTGGGATTTTGTAGCAACCCTGAATCATTTCGTAACTAAAAAGAACAATATTAAGGGATGAATGATGAAACAGATAAACAGTGGGTGAGAAATTATTTTAAAATATTTAATTTGTCTCTTTTATTAATTAATTATTTTTCGCAAAAGTTCAATGTATCCTTAAGAATCGAAACGATAACAAACAATCCAAATAACTTAATGCTTCAAATGATCTGCACCTTTCAAATCATGACTGGAAATTTTGCAAACTTGTTTATTTTTGTTTTCATTCATGGAGAAAATCAAATGCAGATTTTTAATTACGGGCCACCTCGTTTTTCATGCCCGCGCCCGTAATTGCGTGGTGTAACTTGGGTGCGGTCGTTATCTGTGATCAAAAGCAGGTCAACAATCTAATCTCAAATAAATAACTGAAGGTTATACTAAATTTGCTGTTTCACTTTTGCAAAGTATTTATGATTGGAAAATGATTTTACGAATTATAACTTCCCTCATTTTTTTACATTGATTCTTGAGTAAATAGAGAAAAAAAATTGATAATAAATAAATAGTTGATGTTAATTGGATGACCTATCGGATATTTTATGCGACAACAATGTTGTGAAAAACTTATAATTACGAGGAAAATCGGAGATAATCATAATAATCGCGTCACTTGTTATTGCAATTTTTTTTTTAAATTGTTTCATAACACTTGTTTATTTTCATTTAAAATATTCATTAAATGCAGTAAAATAAAAGATTTTTACTCACCTGGAACTGTCATGGAATTTTTTGGAATTTTGAACACGCTGGACTCTAAATTTCTTTCTTTTAATATAAAAAATGTTCTAAATTTATTTTATAACAAAAAATTTTTTAAAGCTTCTGATAGGTTGTTTCCAGCAATTAAAAATTCAATGAAATCGATTTTTTTGTTTCATAAAATTTAAGACTTATTCGTCAATAAATAACAAATACTTTCTAGGGGTGAAGTAATTTGTTAACATGAAATTTGTCTTCACAAAAAATTGAAAAGTACAAAAATTCATTTTCAGAATTAAAATTGTTCAGAATTAAAATTTTTCAGAAATAAAAGAAAATATATGAAATTTTTTTTACCGAAAGGAAGAAATTTAGGAGCCAGCTTTTGCAAAAATCAAAAACACGCTTTTTTGGGCACCATAGTAGACACTAGCTACAAATAATTTTAATAATTTTTCTAAATCTTTTAAGATAACATACTAAATTCTAAGGCGTAAAATTTTGGTTTAAATTGTTTATTTGCAATTTTATTGTAGATTTTTGCAATTTTTATCCAATCCTAATGATTAAGATGTGATTTGATTTCTTGGAAGATTCTTTACATTCTTGCTTGGCTGGGTTTTATGAAAAAAAAAAACCTTTTCAAAAATCATACAGTTATTTTTTTTGTAAACAAAGCTTTTTTTCTAATATTTAATTTAACGAAATCCAGCAAAACAGAATTGCAAATAATTTTTTAAGGAATAAAAACAGCCCTTGATAATTAGGATTGGATAAAAATGGTAGCTTTGATCTAAAATTGAAGGTAAAACACAAAAATCCATATAACTGTTGTTAAATAAACAATTTTAATCTAAACCATTTTTTTCTAAAGCATGCTTTTTGTAAAGAGTTCCTTCTTCTTCTCCTGTTTTCAAGAAAGTTCCCGTTTTTCTTATTTTTTTCGCTTTAAATATTTCGTGCTAGAAAATTTAGCTGTTTTTTTTAACGTTCATCTTTTTGGATAGAAATTTTTTTTTTTTATTAAAAATTCAACTTTTTTAGTAAAAAAGTCATCTTTTTCGTTAAAAATGAACCTTTTTGTTGAAAATTTAACTTTTTGGGTTGAAAATTTAATTTTTTTTTTCAAATTCAACTATTTTGATAAAACGCCATCTTTTTTGGTTGAAAATTCTACTATTTTGATTGAAAATTGGTCTTTTTTGGAAAGAAAGTTTGTCGTTTTGGATTAAAAATACATCTTTTTTGAAGAAGTCATCTTTCGAATTTTTAGCTTGGAAACTCAACTCTTTTATTAAATATTTATCTATTTTAGTAAAAAAATCTTTTATGGTTGAAAATTTGTCTTTTTTTGTTTAATTAAACTGTTTTTGATTAAACATTAAAATCGTTTTGTGTTATAATATCAACTATTATATTTTTTATTTTTTGTTGAAAATTCCACTACTTGGTTGAAATTTGATCTACTTTCTTACAAATTCATTTTTTTGAAAATTTTTGGTTTGATAAAAATTAATTTTCGTATCTGTGAATTGTTGAAAATTTCTTTTTTTTGGTTTAATTCAACTATTTTTAATTCAAAATTATATATTTTGGTTGAAATATCATCTTATATATTTTTCGTTGCAAATTCATCGTTTTTTTTTATTGAAAGTTGAACTACTTTGTAAAAAATTAATTTTCTGGTTAAGTTTCACCTGTTTTTCTTGTAAATTTTAACTAATTTGTTGAAAAATTTTTTTTTCGTAAAAACTTATTTTTTAAACTGAAAATTCTACTAAATGAATTATTGAAAATTATTTTTTTTTGTTGAAAATTAATTTTCCTTACTGACATCTTTTTGGTTTTATAATTAATTTCTTTTTGTTGAAAATTAATCTTTTTGACTGGAAGTTCAACTCTGTGGTTGATAATTTATGTATTTTGTAGAAAATTTGTCTCTTTTGGTAGAAAATTGAACTACTTTGTCGAAATCTTTTTATTTTTTGTATTAAAAATTAATTTATTGAAAACTCATATATTTGAATTGTCGAAAATTCTTCTTTTTTGGTGAAATTTAATTGATTCTTAATAAAAATAATGTTTTTTGGTTGAAATATCAACTATTATATTTTTCGTTGAGAATTTATCTTTTTTTTAGTTGAAAATTCAACTACTTGTTTGAAAGTTGAACTACTTTGTGAAAAATTCATTTTGGTGGTTGAGTTTCACCCGTTTTTTTTTGAAAAGTTTCACTAATTTGTTTGAAAATTCTTTTTTTTTCGTAAAGAACTTATTTTTTAAACTGAAAATTCAACTAATTGAATTATTGAAAATTATTTTTTTTTTTGTGTTGAAAATTAATTTTTCTTACTGAAATCGTTATGGTTTAAAAATTAATTTCTTTTGGTAAAAATGTCATCTTTTTTTGTTTAAATATCTACTATTACATTTTTTATTGAGAATTCGTTTCTGTAGGTTGAAAATTCAACTATTTGGTTAAAAATTTCAATATTTTGTTGAAAATTTGTCTTCTTCGGTAAAAAATTGAACTACTTTATTGAAATCTTTTTTTTTTAACTGAAAATTCAACTATTTGAATTATTTAAAAATTCGTCTTTTTTGGTTGAATTTAACTGATTGTTGTTAAAAATAATATTTTTGTTTGAATTATCAACTATTCTATTTTTCATTGAAAATTTATTTCGTTGTGCGAAAATTCAACTACTTGGTTAAAAAATCCATCCTTTGTACTGCAAATTTTTATTTTATTGTAGAAAAATCATCTTTCTGGGATGAAGTAAATAAACTTGAAAATTTTAAATTTCAATCCGAAATTGTTTCATTCCATTTATAAAAGATTTAACATTAAAAAAATTAAAAGATTTTTAAAATAATTTCTTTTGGTAAAAATGTCATCTTTTTCGGTTGAAATATCTACTATTACATTTTTTATCGAGAATTCGTCTTTGCAGGTTGAAAATTCAACTATTTGGTTAAAAATTTAAATATTTTGTTAAAAAATTCGTCTCTTTTGGTTGAAAATTAATCTTTTGGCTGGAAATTCAACTCTGCGGTTAAAAATTTATGTATTTTATTGAAAATTGGTCTTTCTTGGTAGAAAATTGAACAACTTTGTTGAAATCTTTTTATTTTTTTAAACTGAAAATTCAACCATTTGAATTGTTGAAAATTCCTCTTTTTTGGTTGAATTTAACTGATTTTTATTAAAAATAATATTTTCCGTTGAAAATTCATTATGTTGGTCGAAAATTCAACTGCTTGGATAGAAAATTTGTCCTTTGGATTGCAAATTTGTCTTTTATTGTAGAAAATTGATCTTCCTTTTAAAATAAACTTTCTGTTGAGAATTCAATTTTTCTGATTGAAAATTTGACTGGCTTCGAAAAATTCGTCTTTTTGACTTGAAAATTAAACTGTTTGGTTTTTGGTTGAAGATAAATCTGTTTTGTTTGAAAATTCAACCTGTTGGTTAAAATTTCATCTTTTTTGGTTCCAGAAACAACGGATCTGTATAAAATTCGACTTTTTAAATTAGAAACTCGATTTTTTTTTAAATTTTACTCTTTTGGTAGAAAACAAAACGTTTCTCGAAAAATCACCCTACTTTCCTATCGGGCCAATATAATAAATAATAAATTACAAACAATCGATTTAATTATTTTGTGATGGCTATTTTAAGAAGTAGCACAAATAAATAGATTGATGATATAAAAAGAATAATTGTAAACAAGTTGGAAAGAATATTAATTTTGCTCTTGCACCATAACAACAAAAAATATTCTTATTCCCTTTTCCGATTGACAGTATGTAATCACATATAATCTACAATTACGCAGTTTCCCTTCATATCCCACGTTTTTCCATAATGCGACCATTAGCACTGTGACCTCCATCATTGTAGGTAAAAAAAAAAAAGAAAAATCGTCTGATAATTGCGACATATCTTGTAGAATCACTTTACTTGTTTATCGAGAAATAATCGAACATATATTTTGTACTCACATAGTGAGCTAGACTCAAAAGGAAAGTTTCAAGAACACGTTTCGGTCAAATATATGCCGATCACTTGGTCGGATTTGACTTTTTTCGTCATCCTCTTCTCAGGCCTTGGACCCACCCCACTATTTACACCATTTGACTTTTTTTAGCGATTACACTATTTTGCTATTATTTCGAGAAAAATGAGCCAAAAGGCACTATTTTCTCAAAATTGTACCCTAATGACACTATTTCTTTACTTCTCATTGAAAAATATTTTTAAACTTCTTCGCTAATTAAATATTTTCATCAAAAAAGTTAATTTATGACCAATCAGTTGCATTTTCAACGAAATAGTTAAATTATTATTAAAAAAAATTAATTTTTTACTAAAAAAACGAATTTCTAACTAAATTTATGAATCTTCAACTATAAAATTAACTTGCAAGAAATTAGTTCAATTTTTCACCAGTTAGTTGAATTTTGAACTTACAAAAATAAATTTTCAAAAAAAATGTAGTAGTTCATATTTCAACACAAAATATGATAATTTAAAATAAAAAACAGTTGGATTTAATGAGTTTAAGCAATAAAAACGAATTTTTATCCAACTACTTGAATCCTCAACTAAAACATTAATTTTTAACGAAACAGTTGAATTTGTAACAAAAAAATTATTTTCCAACCAAAAAAATGAATTTTAAACAAAATACATGAATTTTTAACCAAGTAGTTGAATTTTCAACCAAGAAAATTAGTTTTCTGCCGGAAAAAACCAATTTTCAGCAAAATAAATAAATTTTTAAACGAATAGTTGAATTTTCAACGAAGAAGATTAATTTTTCACCAAAAAGAAGAATTTTCAACCAATTAAACAAATCTTCAACTAAATAGTTTAAACAATACATGTAACTCTAGTCAAAAATTTATTTTATTAAGTTTTGATTAATATTTTTTTTCGTTTATAACAGTTTTTATATGAACTGTTGAATATTTAAACTAAAAGGATCAATTTTTAACTGAAAATGAAGTAGTTAAATTTTCATATCAGACAATTAATTAAAAAAAAAGAATTTCTTACAAAAGTTTGATTTTGTGCTTAATTATGGGATTTTCGAGCTGAAAAGCCGAATTTTCAACCCGAATATATGAATTTTCAACACAAAAGTTAATTTTTAACCAATCAATTGAATTTTTAATAAAATAGTTGAAATAACCAATCAAAATCTTTATTTAATTAATGATAAAAATTTGTTAAAATAACAACATTTTTAATTTTCAAACCTAAAAAGATGAACTTTCAACGAAAATTATAATAGTTGATATTTTAACAAAAAAATATTATAAATTAAAGCAAAACACAGTTGGGTTTAGTGGGTTTAATCAAGAAAAATGAATTTTCCACCAAATACTTGAATCCTCAACTAAAAACAGATTGATTTTTACCCAACTCTTGCATTTTTAATAAAAAATTAATTTGTAACAATAGAGACGAATTTTCAACAAAATGCATACATTTTTAATCAAATAATTTAATTTCCTATCAAATTGTCCAATTTTTGATCTGAAAATACAAGTTTTCTACAAAAAGTTAAACTTCCAACAAACAAGTTAATTTTAAACCGTGATAGATTAATTTTTAATCAATTTCACGTTTATAAACAAAAAGTGAAAACTCTCAAACCAAAAAGACGAATTTAAAAAAAAAATAGTTGAATTTTTGACCAAGAAGTATGACTTTTTAACAAAATTGGAAAACGAGAAAAAGAGGAGAATAGGGAAAAGACTACGATAAATTACCAGGAATTTTGATAATTTATAGACTAAAAAAAACATTTGAAATAAAAATTAAAGTTCATTTTCGATACTTTCAAAAAATAAGTTAGAAAAGTGGAAATTTTTCTCAAAAAATCAAGTTAATTTTCCATTTCACACGTTTTGATTTTGGACTATACACTTTTAAATTCGGACTAAATATAAGTTTAATACTTAAAAAAATTTACGACACTTATTATTTCTCATTTATTTATAGTGACATTTTTAATTTCCATTATTTGTAATTATAAGACTGTTCGAAATAATAAACTAAATAAATTAAAAATAAATTAAAAGTTGCAATCATATCGGTGCGAGTGTACGTTTAAGTAGTACAAGTCACGCTTCGTCAGACACACCTCGTCAGTAGTAAAACTTGCATCCGACCTTATTCGCTTTATAACCCAAGAATTGTTAATAAAAATTTATTATAATGAATCATCGTGAAAGCATTAAATCTATTATTTAAACAAATAAATAATTTTTAATTGAAAAATATTTGATTCGAAAATTTCAATAATGAGTACTAATTCTGAAGGAAAATTTGAAATAAAAAAATTTTATTGAGTTTAAAATCAAAATAGATAAAAATTAAACTATCCGAGATTGATACATCAGTAAATGAATAATTCCGGTAATTTTAAATGGTTGCAATTTTAGAGTTCCGAATTTTCATATTTTCCATTTAAAATTACTATTTATCTTGAAAGATTTTTTAGAATGATTCAGTTCATTTTTGGATTTTAGAAAAATTTCTCTAGTCAGCTTTAACGTTAAATTATAATTTTTTTATGTAATAAAAATGTAAAACTCTAGAATTTCAGAAGCTTTGACTTTGAAAGATTAAACTCAGTTTTCAATATTAAATTGTCAAATCTTCGCTTTGAATTGAAAATTATTCAAATTTAAAAGTTTTTCAATTTTAAATTATTTAATTTTAAACGCTTTTAATTATAAGTAATAAGTGACTCAATTTCCATTTGACATTGTCCTATTTTCGAAATTTTAATCTGAAATCATTCAATTTCGTGATTCTTCAAATAAAATTATTTTTTTAAATTCCAGATGCTTTCGACTCGAAATGGTTGATTTTTACTTATTATTTTAAAAATATATAAAATATATAAAAATGTTCAAAAGAGTTTTTAAAAATTTCAGCTGATTTCAGAGATTTAAAAGGGTTTTATAGGGTTTCAAAGCTTTTAGAGTATTTTTAGATTTCAAGGGACTTCAGTGAACTTCGAAGATTTCCAGGGATTTTAAGAAATTTTAAGAAATTTCATAAAGTTTCATGAAGTTTCAGAGATTCTTAATTTATTGAAGAAATTTGTCATATGACTTTAAAGATATAAATATTTCAATGAATTTCAATGGATTTGGAAGATTTTAGGGTATTTTACAAGATTCCGAGAAATTTCAGGAGATTTATAAAACGTTTTATAAAATTATTATTATAATTAAAAAAATTTATAAAATGAGATTTCAAAATGTTTAAGAATTTGTAAAGAATTACGTAGGATTTCAGAAAATTTCAAAGGATTTTGAAAAGTTATCCAGGATATCAATGATATTTAATCATTTTATGATATTCTAACGGATAGGATGTAAAAAAGAATGATAAGATTTCAAGGGAGATCTGCGGATGTCAAGGGATTTTATAGATTTTTGTGGATTTAAAAAGATTGACGAGTTTTCTAGGAATTTTTAGAGGATTTCAACAAATTTCAAAGGTTCTTAAAGGATTTTAACGGATTTGAGAGCATTTAGGGTATTTTAAAAGATTCGAAAAGATTTCATGATGAGAAAGTCGCTCTGGCTTAGTCATTCCGTACGGAAATAAGTTTATGAGGACGAATCTATTTAGTATTCGATATACATTTACTTTTGAGATTCCTTTTATATAGTAAATGTCAAGGTATTTTTTTCGACTTAGTTCCTGTTATGCAATTAATATCATTATTTTTTTTATCTTAAGGACATGTATCAGGTATACGAAAAAATTTATAGCTGAAACAACGATATTTATCCTTGATTTATCCATAAATATTTTTAAAGAGGAACCAATTATATTGGCAAAGTCTTTAAAAAAGGGATATACAGCATAATTTCTCTTGACTATTATTATTAATGAATCACACTTTTTCAAATTGTTAAAACAAAGATATTATAAAATTGGAAGCGGAATGTTAGAAGTCTGAATATAGCGCTAATTAAGGTAAAGCTTTATGTAAATACAGTATAAATTTATTAACAAATTGAATTGAGTTTTCATAGCAGATAAACACAAAGGAAATGAGGACGAAAAATAAATTTTGTTTATATATCTGATTTGAAAAAAAATTTAATTGTTAGTTTTTGGATGTCGTTTTAAAACAGGGTGCATAATTCCCTATCCAACAGGAACTAAGTCCATACTAGAATTTGCCTACAAAGCCGTCAAATAAAAAAGAATCCTTTTCAGGACCTGATTTCGGTATTAAAATGAGACGCGCAAAGAACAATCTCAGACAGTAATAAATTAATTCAACCTAATTAGGTCCTGAAAGGAGAACCTGAGAAGCTTGGTAGATTGCGCGCAACCATTCGTTTTACATTAAAACTGACAGCATAAAGCTATCTTAATTTAAAAAAAATACATCTATCACTCAATTTGAATCAGTAGACATTCACTTTTATTCTGATTGAATTTTAATACCCCACAAAAGTGGACCGCCTGTACCAACTTTTCACCTGAAAAACGTTTTTTTTCGTTGGGACAATACCTTCTGTTCGTTCTTTGGATTTGAACAATTTTGAAAAAAAAACGAATTTCCTGCATGTTCAACAATTATAACAAATTTTTTTATGTACAGTGTTTGCTACTGGAGGGTAATGAACAATTAGAGATAAAAGAAAAGACTTTTTTGACCCAAGTTTGGCACTAGAAATATCTTAATAATTGACCATAGTATTATAGAGACCTTTAATCGAGTCCTTGGACAAACGAATTTGTTGCCCTAAATACCAAGGTGTCACTTTTTGATCGAAATGTGACATCTTTGGATGTTTAGTGTGTAATTTCTAATGAATCTTGGCTAATAAATAAATAAATGTATTTTTGTTGCAGAAGGAAACATGGTCACGCAATCGCAGAATGGGAGTGGCAAGAGCGATGAGTTCCATACAAACGCAACAACCGGGATCTTTGCCCGATTATCAAGTCGATCCTTACCGGCTTCTTGATGACGACCTCAAGTACTTGTACAACGACATACGAGAGGTAATATCTTATTATTTTTTTATTCATTTTATTATTATATATTTTTCACCTTTCATCGACATTTTCCACCATCAATATTCCTATTAGTTATTTTAAGAGTTTACGAGATAAATTGTTCAACATATATTTTTTAAGGTCACTATCATTAATCGCGCACAGGGCTCGGAACGGGTTACTTTTTAGTAACTTAGTTACTTTTATCATCCACGGTTACTATAAAGTTACTTATTTTATGAAAAGGTTACATTTCGTTACATTTTTTTTCGAAATAACAAAATGAATTAATTTGTTAATCGTATTATTTAGAAACTTGTGGAAAATGTAAACATTCAAATTTTTTCAGTCAATTTGGCACTTTAGAGCTAGGAATATTAGGGAATAACAATAAAATGATAATTAGTTTGTATGTAAAATGTATAAAAAGGGCCATCAATTGAATTATTATGAAACCTGATAAAAATTGCAATTTAGCTAAAATTTCTAGTTTTTAATTAAAAATTTTAATCTTTTTTGTTGTAATGTCGAACTGTGTATTATATTCTTCAATAAGGATTTATCTTTTTTGGTTGAAATTCGTTTAAAAGTTGAACAATTTTAGTTAAAACTTGATTTTTCTTTGAAAATTCATCATTTTAGTGGAAAATTCTTATTTTTTGGCAGAAATTCCCTGGTGTTAAAATATTTAGAAGAAAGTACAACATTTCCACAACTGTAATTTTTTATTAAAACATGTTCTTTTTTTAAAAAAATGTACGAAATTTAACAAAAAAATACAGTTAAATACAAATAGCTAATTTTTTATTGTATTTTCTTGTAGACAAGCAAAAGCAAAAATAACAATACAAAAATTTAATTTTACGTAAAATTATTGTAGAAAATTAGAAATCTTTACAAAAGGATTCGAAATAAAATTTTGAAGATTTTTCAGGATCTTTCAAGGTTTTAAGAAAACAAAATAATTCTTAAGTTTGCTGAGAAGATTAAAAATGATGTTTTATTTTGAAAAATTAATATTAAGAGCAAAATTAAAAAAGATTGAAATTTTTTTTCGATTAATAAATGACAATTGAGCAATTAATAATTTGGAAAATAATGGAGTAAGTTTAAAATATATTTAGAAGTTTTGAAAAGATTCCAGAATGATTTAAAACGTGAAAAAAAATGTAAAAACATTCAAAACAAAATGCAGATGTTTGAAAATTCCGACCATAAAATTAATACGCTTTTTAAGCATTTTGAAAGATTTTAAAGGAATAGAAAGTTCGTATCAAAATTCCTAGAAATACTAACAGTATATTTTTTTAGGTAATTTTAAAAGAATATTTAATAACATTTTCAAACAAAAATTATAGTTATTTTAAGATCATTTTTTTATATTTTTGCAGGATTTTCAAAAAATTGTAGGAAAAATTCGAGTTGCTCAAAATGATATAATTTTGAAAATTTATTTTGAGTAATTCTTTAAAATTTTGCAGTTTAACGACTTTTAGTTTAAAAAATTTCAACTGAAAAGTGTTAAAAGCTGCCATTTTATACGGTAAATTATTAAGCGTTTGAATTAACAAAAATTTTAAGCTTCAATTTCGAAAGTTGAAAATATAAAAAAAATTTAACATTGAGTGCTCGAATTTCCAGTTCAGTTTTTGTAACTGTTTTTTATATAAATTTTTTTCTTAGTCAGAAAAATTCAACCATTTTGTTAAAAGTTAAAATAGTTTCTTAAACATACATTTTTTTTTGAAGATTCATAATTTTGGTGTATCTTTGTCTTTTTTCGTAAAAAATCTTTCTTTTTTTGATACTACTTAATACTTTTGGTCAATTTAGAAAAGTTGAAGATTCATAATTTTAATTTAAAATTCTTCTCTGGTTGAATATGTAACTAATTTGTTAAAAATCAATTTATCTTTTTTTTTTTGATGAAAATTCAACTATTTGATTAAAAATTGATATTTTGCATTTAAAAATTAAACTATGTGTTTTAAAATATATGTTCTTTGTGGAAAATTCGTCATTTTTGTAGAAAGTTTATCTTTATGGATGAAAATTAATTTTTTTTAATTCAGCTATTCCAGTTGAAAATTCAGTAATTTCGTTCGAAATTCATGTATTTTGTTAAAAAATTAATTTGTCTTGTAAAAAATTATCTTTTTATTTGAAATTTAATCTTCTTGTTTAAAAATTCTTCTATTCGGTTAACAATTCAAGTATTCTAGTTAAATATTTATTATTTTTATTGAATATTCATCTTTTAGGTTTGAAATAAAATTATTTGTTGAACTCTTTTGTTACATTTTTTTTTGAAGATTCACCGTTTTAATTAAAAATTCATTTCTTTGATTGAAAAATGAGCTGTTTGATTAAAAACTTTCTTTTCCTTTGGATGTTTTTCGTTTTTTTGTCTTCTTTAATTAAAAATTCAACTATTTGGTTACAGATTCATGTATTTTGTTAAAAAATTGCATATTTTTGTGGAAAATTAATTTTTTTATTTGAAAATAAATCTTTCTGGTTTAAAAATCAACTATTTTCCGTTGAAAATATTATTTTTTTAGTTTAAAATTCAACTATTTGGTTACAAATTCATGTATTTTGTTGAAAAATTGTATTTTGTGGTAGAAAATTAATCTTTCTATTTGAAAATTAATCTTGTTTAACAATTTGTCATTCATTTAAGTGCTCACTATTTAAAATAAATACTCTTTAAAAAATTTTGAAGATGAAACATTTTAAAGCAAATTGAACTTTTCAAATAAGTATTAGAAAAGTATTAATTTTAGTAAAAATGTACAAAGTTAAATACCTAATTTTTTCTCTCTCAAAACTTATTTTTGAAAATAAAAATTGTTAAACATTTTCCTAGAAATCTAAAAAAAAAATTGTTTATTCTCTCGAAACTTTCAAAATTCCTAAAAAGCTTCTTTTTTTTAAATCATCAAGAAACTAAATTCGATTTTTTTGCAATCTTTACAATTTTTTAATCATTCTGAAATCTTTTCATAACTTCTAAAACATAAAAATATTTGTTTAAGATTCGAATTTTTTCTTATTTTTTTAGAATCCTGCATAAACTTCTAAACCTTCCGAAAATTTTTAAAAATAATTCGAATTCTTCCTACTATTAAAAGAAAAAATTGCTAAATTATGAAAATAGGCCTAAAATCTTCTCCACTTCTCGACGAAATTTTATGAAACCATTTCAAATGTTTTTAAATCTTGAAAAAAATATTTTCTTAAAATTAATTTTATAAAAGAAATCATTTTTAAATTTTGCTAGGAATCTTTAGATCTTTTAAAATGATTCAAGTTTTTCCTGAAATTAAAAAAAAAATCTTCCAAAATTAGGAAATGTTACGCACATCTCTTCGAAATTTTAGGAAATTATATTTTTACAAAATAAAAAAATCTATGAATTTTTAGAAACAAATTTCGTTCGCTTCAAACTTTTCTAAACAATTTTTCTGAATTCTTTAAAAATTTTTGTTTTGTTTTAAACATATACGAACTTCATACAAAAATTAATCTTCTATATCTATTTTCTTTTGAAAATTTTGGAAATCATTAAAAATGTTTTGAAATCTTTTTCAATTTTCTCTTAAAATTTATTTTTCAAAATAATAAATCGTGTGAAATTTTCGTCTTTTTTTAATTCTCTTGAAACCTATCAAAATTCTTTTTAAAACTTTTTTTTTTTGAATCTTCCAAAATCTACGTTTTGTTTAAAATTGTTTGAAATCTTCAAATTTCAAATATTTTTAAATATTTTCAAAACTTTCACACCTTCTAAGTAAGTATCTTTGGAAAGGATTCGAATTTTTTCCTGCATTTTTTTTTATCCTGCAAAATTAAAAATATTGGTTAAAAATCTTTTAAACTACTCTCCGAAACTTTGGGACATGATTTGAAATGTTTTGAAATCTTTTTCAATTTTATCTCAAAATTTATTTTTCAAAATAAAAAATCATTTGAGATTTTCTTAGGTATCTTAAGATATTTTTTTTTGGTCCCTTGAAACCTGTCAAAAATCTTGAAAAACTTCTTTTTTCGAAATCTTCAATAATCTACATTTTTTAAACACTTTCTGCAATCTTTAAAAGTCATAAAATCTGTTTAAAACTTCTAAACCATAAATAAATAAATAAGTATAT
>CAKNXH010081566.1:0-24530 GCA_932178445.1 Andricus quercusramuli
TTTTTTTATAGACATTCAATCTTTTTGATAGAAAATTCATTTTTTTGTTGAAAATTTGTTTATTTCGTTGAATATTTTTTTTATTTGTTTCAAAATTTATTTTATAACTGAAAATTAAATTATTTAATTTTTTGTTCAAGAATAATCTTTTTAATTTGAAAATTATATTAAAAATCAAAATATTTGGTTAACACTCCATGTATTTTGTTAAAAGTTATTCTTTTTTGGTAGGAAATTAGTTTTATATTGAAAATTAATTTTTCTTTCATTGAAAATTAGCGTTTTTATTGAAAATAAATTTGTTCAACTTGTGTCGAAATTTTTTTTAGAGACATTTAATCTTGTTGATAGAAAATTCATTTTTTTGGTTGAAAATTTGTCTATTTCGTTGAATATTTGTTTTATTTGTTTAAAAATTTATTTTCTAACTGAAAATTAAATTATTTGTTGAACAATAATCTTTTTTATTTGAAAATTTGATTAAAAATCAAAATATTTGTTCAAAAATCCATGTATTTTGTTAAAAATTATTTTTGGTAGGAAATTAGTTTCTTATTAAAAATTAATTTTTCTTTTATTGAAAATTAGCGTTTTTATTGAAAACTCGTTTTTTCAACTAAATTTTTTGTCGAAATTTTTGTATAGACATTTAATCTTGTTGATAGAAAAGTCATTTTTTTTATGAAAATTTATCTATTTCGTTGAATATTTGTTTTATTTGTTTCAAAATTTTGATAGAAAAGTCATTTTTTTTATGAAAATTTATCTATTTCGTTGAATATTTGTTTTATTTGTTTCAAAATTTATTTTCTAACTGAAAATTAAATTATTTAATTTTTTGTTGAAAAATAATCTTTTTTATTTGAAAATCTTATTAAAAATCAAAATATTTGGTTAAAAATCCATGTATTTTGTTAAAAATTATTTTTTTTCGGTAGGAAATTGGTTTTGTATTGAAGATCAATTTTTCTTTTATTGAAAATTAGCGTTTTTATTGAAAACTCGTTTTTTCAACTAAATGTGTCGAAATTTTTTTATAGACATTTAATCTTTTTGATAGGAAATTCATTTGTTTGGATGAAAATTAATCTATTTCTTTTTATATTAGTTTGGTTTGCTTAAAAATTCATTTGTCTAACTGAAAATTAAATTATTCTATTTTTTGTTGAAAAATAATCTTTTTTATTTGAAAAATTGATTAAAAATTAAAATATTGGATTGAAAATCCAAGTATTTTGTTGAAAATTATTTTTTCTTTGTTAGAAAATTAGTTGCTTTTTTTTATTGAAAATTAATTTTTTTAATTACAAGTTTAACTATGCCCTTTTTCGTGGAAATTCTTTTTCTTAGACATTTAACCTTTTTGGTTGAAAATTCATCCTTTTAGATTGAAAATTCATCTATTTTGTAAAAAAATATTTTTTTTTTAGGTAGGAATATAACCTTTTTGGTTGAAAATTCAATTATTAGGTTGAAAACTCCATTAAAAATTAAAATATTTTGTTTAAAATTCACATATTATGTTAAAAATTATTCTTTTTTGGTCGAAAAAGAATTTTTTTGATTGGAATTTCATTTCTTTGGTTGAAAATTAGTTTTTAAATTGAAAATTAATTTTTTTAGCTATTACATTTTTCTAATTTAACTATTTCGTTGAAAATTTATTTTATTTGGGTAAAAAATGATTTCGTTAACTTAAAATTAAACTGTTAAATTTGTTGTTGAAAAATTTTCTTTTTTCGTTAAAAATTCACTTCTTGTGTTGAAAACTCTTAATTCCCAGACTTTTTTTTTATTTATTTCAATAGTTTGAAGGGATTTTAATATTTTAATGGATTTCAAAGAAGTCTTAATAATTAATTCTGAATTCTTTTGAATTCTTCAAAGTTTACTCAATTTTATTCAATTTAGTGGATTATTAAAAAGTTATTGTTTAATTCATCTTGAAGTCTCTAAAACTCACAGTAAATTCTTAAGAATTCCATCAAATTTTTTTAAATCCTCTTTAATTTTTTATAAACTGACTTCAAACTTACTCAATTCAATGAATTTTTTCATATTTTTTAATTGGTTTGAATTTACTTTGATTTACTTGATTGTAAGAGATTTGAAAATATTTTTTGGAATTCCTCCTGAATCCTTATTAATTTACCCTGAATTCTTTTAAATTCTTTGGAATTCTCTTGAATTTTTTTTAAATTTGAATTCTACAAAATTAACTCAATTCAACTTAATTCAATGTTTTTTTTTTAATTTTTAAAAGTTTTTATTCATAAATACAGCATATTCTTTGGAATTCCCTTGAATTTTTCTAAGCTGATTTCAAAATTACTGAATTCAATGAAGTTTTTTCGTGTTTTTAAATTGTTTTCAATTCATTCGAATTTTTTCAAATTCACCTAGAATTTTTATGAATTTCATCGAATTCTTCTCATTTACCTCAAATTCCCCTAAATACATTCCAATTTCACGGAAAACAATGGATTTTTTTTAATTAAATTTTTTTTTTATCAATTTGAGTTCTCTTGAATTTAACTTGAATTGCTTTGAAATCTTACGAATTTATCCTGAATTTGTAAAAATTTGAGCTTGATTGGCCACAATATCTGAAAAGGAAATGACTAATACCGTTGCAAAAATTAACTCAAAATTGTTTAAACTTTTTATGAACTATTTATATAATTGTTTGTCACCTTGACTTGTGAATAATGAGTGGAAATCGTGTCAAAACCAGTTTTTGGCCCCAGCCAATCATTATACGATTTAGAGACTAATCACTGTGCTTTCAAAATCAGTAATCTATAACCTGATGTGGTTAACGAGGTGGCCAATGACTGTATTTCACCACATTTCCGTGGCCAATCATACAAGCATTGGCCTATGCTAATCACTATGTCGTCATGGCCAATCATTATCTTTTTTGATATCATTGGTAATTTCTTCAAATATAAATTATCTACTATTTTTAACGCTCAAATTACCATAATAATTTAAATCTCTATTAAATTGATTATTCATCTGCATATCTTAGAATTTTGTTCGACGATTATAGTGTTTTTACAAATTGTTAAACTGAACAAATTCCTAAAGTGACTAATCATTGTACCGATAAATGAAAAATTAATTTTTTAATTTTCTACCTAAGCTTCTCTGTGAGACAAAAATAAATCCAAGAATGTTATTTATTATTAAAAAATTAAAAAATTAATACAATTTTGTATTTAAAATTGTTTTTATCGCTCAGGGTTTATTAGGTTTACTTCGTACATTTAAAGTTTTTTAGATACTGTAATTTTGTAATATTAGATAATTTTTAGACGTTTTAATACAACTTTTAACAAAATAGTTAAATTTTCAACCAAAGAGATGAATTTTAAATTGAAGTGATGAATTTAAAAAAAAAAGAATTTTTAACAAACAAAAAATGAATTTTCAACAAAAGAGTTCAAGTTTCAACCAAGTGGATGAATTCAACCAAAAACACGAAATTTTAAAGAATTTAATTTTGTACAAAGTAGGGTAATTTATTATTATAAAGCTACTTTTACAAATAAAGAAACATTGTTATATAATTCTGTACTAGGATTTTAAAAAGTTTGACCACGTTGAAACAATAAATTTTTGGTTGAAAATTCGTCTTCTTTGGTAGAAATTTTATCTTTTTGGCTGGAAATTTAGCTTTTTAGATGAAAATTTAATTATTCCAGATAAAGATTCATCATCTTAGTTGAAAATTCATCTCTATAGTTCAGCATTCAACTATTCCAGCAGATTTATAATGTTAGTTGAAAATTCAACTATTTTGTTGAAAATCCACGTTTTTTTGTTAAAAATTTTTATCTTTTGATAGAAATTTAATCTTTTTGGTTGAAAAATTAACTATTACAGTTAAAAAATCAAAATTTAGTCAAAATTCAACTTTTTTTCAACATTCAACTATTCCAGTAAAAGATTTATAATTTTAGTTGAAAGTTCATTCTGTGGTTGAAAATTTAAGTGTTCTGTTGAAAATTCGTTTTTTTCTGGTTGAAGCATCGTTTGGTTTTATAGAAAATTAATTTTTTTTAAATGATAATTCAACTAAACCATTTTTAGTTGAAAAAGTTATCTTTTCACTCAAGCATTCAAATGTAGGGTTGAAAACTTATATTTTTTAGTTTTAAATTCCAATAAAAATTCATATTTTTTGTAGAAAATTTCTCTTTTTTGGTACAAAATTAATCTTCTTGGTTGAAGATTCATCTTTTTAGTTGAAAATTCAATTATTCGAGTAAAAGATTCAATTTTTTAATTCAAATTTTATCTTTCTGGTTTAATATTCAACTATTCCAATAGAAGATTCATAATTTTGATTGAAAATTCATTACTGTGTTTGAAAATTTAAGTGTTCTGTTGAAAATTCATTTTTTTTTGTTGAAAATTATTTTTTTTTTTTAATGAAAATTAAATTGAACCATTTTCAGTTGAATTTTTTCTTTACTTAAACATTCAAGTATAGGGCTGAAAACGTATATTTTTTTGCTGCAAATTCAATTGAAAATTCATATTTTTTGTTGAAAATTTGTATTTTATGGTAGAAAATTGATCTTCTTGGTTTAAAATTTATCTTTTTAGTTGAAAATTCATGACTGTGGTTAAAAATTTAAGAATTTTTTGTTGATTCTTTTTTTGTGTGTTGAAAATGAATTTTTTTAACTGAAAATTTAACTGTTCCATTTTTGGTTGAAAATTTTTCTTTTTTATTTAAAAATTCAACGATATGGTTGAAAACTTATCATTTTTAATTTATAATTCGACTATTCTAGTGAAGAATCATCGCTGTTGTTGAAAATTTAAGTCTTGTTGGAAACTAATTTTTTTAGGCTGAAAATTAATTTTTTTTTCCTTAAAATTTAAGGATTCCATTTTGGGTTAAAAAATTATCTTCTTTACTTAAAGCTTCAAGATATGATTGAAAACTTTTTTTTTGTTTTAGTTGAAAATTCAACTGTTTGGTTGAAAATTAATTTTTTCAACTGAAAATTTAACTCTTACATTTTTAGTTAAGAATTCACGTTTTTTAGTTGAAACTTGAACTAATTGCTATAAAGTTGAACTACTTTATTAAAAAATTCATTTTATTCATCAAAAATTGAACTTTTTTGTTACAATTTTCTTTTTTGATTATTTTTTCTCTTAAATTAATTTCTTTCAACTGAAAGTTTAACTGTTCCATTTTTGGTTCAAAAATTATCTCTCTTACTCAAAAATTCAACGATATGGTTTAAACTGATCTTTTTTAGTTGAAAATTCATGTTTTGTGTTGAAAATTCATCTTTTTTAGTAGAAAATTAATTTTTTCCGCTAAAAATTCATTTTTTGGTTTAGAATTCGACTATTTTAGTTAAAAATTCATCGCTGTAGTTAAAAGTTAAAGTGTTTTCTTGAAAATTAATTTTTCTAGGTTGAAAATTATATTTTTTTTCACCTAAAAATTTAAGTGTTCCATTTTGGATTGAAAAATGATCTTTTTTTACTTCAAAATTCAAGATATGATTGAAAACTTTTTTTTTGTGGAAAATTCAACTGGTTGGTTGAAAATTAATTTTTTCAACTGAAAATTTAACTCTTACATTTTCATTTTCAAAAATTGAACTTTTATGTTACAAATAAAAAATTCTTTTTTCAAATTTATTTATTTTTTTAACTAAGAGTTTCCTAACTGTTCCATTTTTTGTTGAAAAACGATCTCTCTTACTTAAAAATTTAACAATATAGTTGAAAACTTTTCGTTTTTAGTAGAAAATTCGTTTATTTGGGTGGAAAATTAATCTTTTAAGTTGAAAATTCAACTATCTCAGTTAAAAATTTATTTTTTTGGTTCAAAATTCAACTATTCCAGTAGAAGATTCATAATTTAAGTTGTAATTTTATCAGCTGATTGAAAATTGATTTTTTTAACTGAAAATTTAACTATTACATTTTTTGTTGAGAATGTATCTTTTTTTTGGTTGAAAATTTAACTACTTGCTCTAAAGTTGATCTACTTTGCTGAAAAATCATTTTATTCGTCAAAAATTGAATTTCTTTAAAATTACATTTTTTGTGTTAAAGTTAGTTTAAACTGAAAATTTAAGTATTCCATTTTTGGTTCAATGATTATTTTTTTATTTAAAAATTCAACTATATGGTTCAAAACTGATCTTTTTCGGTTCGCAATTCAACTATTTCATTGAAAGTTTATGTTTTTTGTCGAAAATGCAATATTTTGATGTACAAAGTTTGGTATTTGAAGCGTTTCAAAATAAATTTAACATATTGCTCACATTAATTTTACTTTAAAAAAATATATATTTTTCCCTATTTTCGTAAAAAGTAGCCTGATCTCCTTATTTCTTCTATTTTTACAAGGTGTCTACTCACCTGGAGAATGTCTTTAATTAAAAATAAAAATTTTTTGAATTATTCTTCAAATGCATGGACCTTTGTAATAAATTCCAGAAATAATTAATCATGTTCTAAGTATTATTTATTTAATTATTCGATACTAATAAATATAATTGGTCAAAGCGTTTTAAATTAACATATTAATTAAATCCCTAGAAACGTGTACCATTAAGAACTTACTTATTCTTTAATAAAGTTACTTTCACAAATGAAAAAACAGTTATTTAATTTTACATCCAGTACTATTTTTAAATTTAAATCTTTAAAAAATTTACATCTAAAAAAATGATTTTTTTTTCATTCTTTTATTTTTTGATATTATTTGTATGGTGTCAGATTGTTGGTTCCGCGGTTCTCTTTGACAAAAGTGAAAGTTTTTTATAACTATCCTTCGACTCATTTTCATTGATGAAGATGAACATAAGTCAAAAAATTGAAAGAATCTCGATATATTTTTGCGACTCTCAGGTCCAACTGGGAATAAAGATTAGGAGAAAGTAAAGTTATTGTCAATCCGAGGATTAAAAGCAATACATGTTTTTTTTTCTTCATTTAAAATTTTATTTTCTAGAGAAACCCGACTCGAATTATATAATCCGACTGAATTTTTGCTGATTCTATGTTGCAATAATGTTTTTTTTCCTTGTAGTGATCTCTTGGCATCGCAGCGACAGGTGGCAATGATAGCCGAGATGATCCACAGCGCATCCCTCATTCATGACGACGTGATCGATCAATCGGACTTTCGCCGTGGAAAGCCTTCCGTCAACGCCCTCTGGAGTCAAAAGAAGGTGAGGTTTCTTCCGGTTGTGCTAAATTCGATAAATCCGGTAAATTAACTAACAAAGGGAACCAAATTTTTTCGTGTGTACATTCGTCGGTAAATTGGAAATAGTGGGCTGCGGAGTTGGGGTTTGAAGGATGGTAGTTTTTCATTTTGTCGTTAGGTCCGCCAAAAAGCAGAACCGAGTAGAACAGATCAGATCCTCTAATTCTGCGATGATCGGTAAATTTTATATAGTGGGCTGCGGACTTGGGGTCTGAAGGATTGTAGTTTTTCATTTTGTCGTTAGGTTCACCCAAAAGCAGAACCGAGTAGAACAGATCAGATGGTCAGTGAATTTTATTAAATTTTATATAGTGGGCTGCGGACTTGGGGTCTGAGTAGAACAGATCAGATGGTCTGTAAATTTTATTAAATTTTATATAGTGGGCTGCGGTCTTGGGGTCTGAAGGATGGTAATTTTTCATTTTGTCGTTAGGTCCGCTCAAAAGCAGAACCGAGTAGAACAGATCAGATCCTCTAATTCTGCGATGGTCGGTAAATTTGATATAGTGGGCTGCGGACTTGAGGTCTGAAGGATGGTAGTTTTTCATTTTGTCGTTAAGTCCGCCCAAAAGCAGAACCGAGTAGAACAGATCAGATCCTCTAATTCCGGGATGCTCGGTAAATTGGATATAGTGGGCTGTGGACTCGAGGTCTGAAGAATGGTAATTTTTCATTTTGTCGTTAGGTCCGCCCAAAAGCAGAACCGAGTAGAACAGATCAGATGGTCGGTAAATTTTATTAAATTTTATATAGTGGGCTGCGGACTTGGTCTGAAGGATGGTGATTTTTCATTTTGTCGTTAGGTCCGCTCAAAAGCAGAACCGAGTAGAACAGATCAGATGGTTAGTGAATTTCATTAAATTTTATATAGTGGGCTGCGGTCTTGATCCTCCAATTCCGGGATGGTCGGTAAATTTGGTATAGTGGGCTGCGGACTTGGGGTCTGAAGGATGAGCAGTAGAGTTCTTAAATGCCCAAGAATTTATGTAGAGCAAATGCTCTCGAGAATATGCCAAGCATTTAAGCTCGAACAGAGCATTTATAGAGAATTCAAGAGAATTTAAAGCATTTATTGTTTAAACAAATATATATCATAATTATAGAATATATATTTTTACAAAAACCTTCTGGAGTAAAATAAATATATACTTTTTTCAAATTATAGAGTTGCTACAGGTCAGGTAATTCCAGAAAGTCAGGATTAATTTTTTTATTATGGTTAAGAATCGCAACTATTTGGTTGAAAATTAATCTGTTTTGGTTGAGGATTTAAACTACTTTGTTGAAAATTCATCTTTTTTTCTTATTGAATTCAACTATTTTTTGTATAAAATTAAAATCGTTTTTGCGGTTAAAATATAATACATCACGTTTTTCGTTCAGAATTTATCTTGTTTGGTTGAAATTTCAACTAGTTAGTTGGAAGTAGAACCACTTTGTTAAACATTCATTTATTTGGTTGACGATTCATAATTTTAGTTTGAAAACCTTTCTTTTGTTCAAAATTTAATTATTTTGTTGAAAATTATGTTATCTAGATGCAAATTAATTGTTGCAACTGAAAGCTTAACTCTGACACTTGTTTGGTTCAAAATTTATCTTCTTAACTAATTTCAAATTCATATTTGTTTTTAAATTCCTGTATTTGGTTGAAAATCCATGTCTCTGTTTTGGTAGAAAATTCATCTTATTGGTTGAAAATTGATCTTTTTGGTTGAAAATATATTTTTAGTTATTTAGAATTAATTTTTTTAATCGGAAACGTAACTGTTTCATTTTTTGTCGAAAATGTATATTTTTTATAAAAATGTAATCTTTTTGGTTGAAAATTACACTGTTTCGTTGAAAATTCCCTTTCATTTTATTGAGAATTAATTTATTAAACTGAAAATTTAACTATTCTATTTTAAGTTTAAAATTTATCTGTTCTACGTGAAAATTTAAGTATTTGTTGAAAATCTGTCTTTTTGGTAAAATAGTACTAAAATTAGTTGAAATGTTATCTTTTTGGTTAAAAATTTATTTCTTCGGTTGAAAATTCGTTTGCTTTTTTTGGTTGAAAATTTATTTTACTAACTGAAAATTATCCTATTTTATTTTTGGTAGAAAATTTATTTTTTTAGTTTGAAATTCATGTATTTGGTTGAAAATTAAATTTTTTTTAGTGGAAGTTTCATAATTTTAGTTTTTCCTTAAAAAATTATTTGTTTAGTAGAAAATTTAACTATTCTATTTTATGTTAAGAATTGATTTCTTTCATTGAAAAAAACTGTTTAGTTGAAAATCATTTTTTTTTTTCAACTGAAAATATAACTATTCCATTTTAGCTTGAAAATTTACATTTTAAGTTGAAAATTTATTAATTTGGTTGAAAACTCGTTTTTCTTTTTAAATTTACTTTTCTAACTGCAAATTGAAATATTATGTTTTTGATTTGTAAATTTATCTTTTTCTATTTAAAATTGAGTTATTTTGTTGGGAATTCATTTTTTTTTATTTGAAAATTGATTGTCTCAGCTAAAAATTGAATCCTTCTATTTTTGGTTAAAAAATCGTTTTCGGATGAAAAAAGAAACTATTTTGTTGAAAATTTGTTTTCTTCTGGTTGAAGATTTATTTTCCTGACATTTTGACTATTCTTTTTTTTTGTTGAAAATTGATATTTTTCAGGTAAAAATTCATGTACTTTGTCGAAAATGAATTTTTTAACTAAAAATTTAACTGTTCCATTTTTTGTTGAAAATGTATCTCTTCTAGTTCAAAATTCAACAAGTTGGATGAAAATTTGACTTTTTAAATTGAAAGGTCAACTATTTCGTTGAAAATTCACGCATTTTGTTAAAAATTTGATTTTTTTTTTAGTAGAAAATGATCTTTTTCTATGATAGTTAATCTCTTTGTTTAAAAAATCTTCTTTTTAGTTGAAAATTCAAGTAAAATAAAATCACTTGGTTGAAAATTATATTGTTAAAAATGAATTTTGGTTGTTGTAAATTCATCATTTTAATTGAAAACTCATCTTTTTGTTTTAAAATTCAACTTATCCTGTTAAAGATTCATAATTTTAATTGAAAATTCATCAGTTAGATTGAAGATTATTTTTTTTGTTAACTAAACATGTAACTATTCCATTTTCTGTTGAAAGTTGATTTTTTTAGTTTAGAATGCAACTATTTGGTTGAAAATTTATCTTCCTTAGTTAAAAATTCAACTATTGCGTAAAAAATTAAAGTATTTTTTTTTTTAAATTGTATTTTTCAGTAGAAAATTAATCTGTTTGTTTGCAAATTAATCTCATTGCTTAAAAATTTATAATTCACCTTGTTTGGAGAAAATTCTCGGAAAAAAATCAACTTTTTGGTTGTAAAGTCAACTCCTTGGTTACAAATTCGTTTTTTTTTGTTGAAAATTAATTTTCTTCACTAAAAGTATAATCAGTCGAAAATTAAACTACTTAGTTGAAAGTCGAACTACTTTGTTAAAAATTCCTTTTTTTTCGTTGAAGATCCATTTCTTTGGTTGAAAATTATTTAACTATTTGGTTGAAAATTCGCTTTATTTTTGGTTGAAAATGTATCATTTTTAGTGTAAAAAGTCAACTATTTGGTTGAAAATTCATCTTTTTTAATTGAAAATTCAAGAGCATGGTTGGAAATTTATGTAGTTTGTTGCTAATTCATGTATTTTTTTGATAACTCACATTTTTTGTAGAAAATTAATCTTCTTTTGTTAGTCAAAAAATAAACTTTTTGGTAGAAAATTCCATTCATTTGTTGAATATTAAACTCTTTATTGGTTAAAAATTAACAAACTTTGTTAAAAAATTAAACTTTTCGGTTTGTAATTAAACAATTCATCTGAAAATTTAACTGTTCTGATTTAACTTCGTTTTTTGAAATGAAAAAATAAAATTTTCTGTAAAACAAACTTTTCTCGTAGTAAAAGTTATAAAGCTAAAAAACTCAATTTTTTATACGAAAAAGAGGTGAAAATGAGTATTTTAGCTTGATATAAATAAATTCAATACTCAATTGCAATAAAAAAAAAATAGCAAAAATTCCGGCAGCAGGAATCGAGCCCCGACTTTCCGCTCACAAACTCGGAGCCCTACCGCCTAATCTAAGCGGGACTCGAAAGACTTTTGCATCGCGATCCATATAACCTGCACGGATTTTTTTAAAGCCGTTTTTCTCGAGAATGTCTAAAAGGCGCATCATATTACTTTAGCATATTGCAGATTTGATAATGACCTATTACTCAAATTAAGAAAATAAATAAAATTGAATCAAAAAATCATAAAGTCGATCTTGATTGTATGAAAACTTCAGTCTAATTAAACTAAAAAGAAATGCGAATCGCGAACTCTCACCCGTCTGGAATGCGCCAAAGGAAGGAGGTTAATGCGATTCGCATACATGCGAATCATTGCAATCCGAACGAAACCGAATCAAACCGAACGTTCTGTGAATTACGGTCGCGACAAACTATAGAATGAAATTCTCGCGCGCACTTTCTTTGTGGATCCGGAAGTGAATGGTAGTTTGATAGTAGGCACTTGACTCGCGAATCGTCTCCTTTGCATTTTGAGCCCACACACACACATACAGGAACACACATACTACATGTACCTTCAACGTTTCATTTTTAAGGCCATGTGATGAGTGGGTCACCTGACCAGATTCCTACCTTACCGGCACTTTTTTTATTTGTAAACTTATTTTCACACGAAGTGCCATATCGAGTTGAAAATTTGGGATACTAAATAAGAAGCACTAAGAAAGGTGGGTCTGGTCCTAAATTTTAATAATCATGAAAAATTTTTTTTATGTAAATAATTTTTTTTTCATGATTATTACAATTTTGGATCAACCCACCTTTCTTAGTGCTTCTTACTTATTATCCCAAATTTTCAACTCGATGTGGCTATTTGTGTGAAAATAAGTTAGGACATGAAAAAAGTGTCGGTAAGGTAGGAATCCCGTCACGTGGCCCACTCGTCACATGGCCTTAAGGGCATTAATATGACAAAGAAGTAAGCTGCACTAAAAATCTTGGATGACTTCGAAAAATGATAACTCGGTTGAAAGTTAAGCTAGACATCTAAAATCTACAGGACTTAAACTTTAGAATCTTTTCCTTAATTTAAGCAAAGAAAACTTCAAAAAGCTTGACCGGTTTTTGAGATATGATTAAAAATGTCCAAGGGTCTCTGCTTCGAGTTTCAGTCGGTGATCACCGCCATCGGCCAGCCCGGCTGCTTGAGGGACCGAAACTCGACGCAAAAACGCTTGGACAGTTTCAGTCATATCTCAAAAACCTGTAAAGATTTTTTAAGTTTACTTGGCTTAAATTAAAGATAAGGTATCACAGATTGCGTCCTCTAATTTTTAGATTTTTGCTGCAATTTTCGTAAAGCATGACACAAGTTGAAGTTGAGGTAGAAAATTCGAGAAATTCTTTTAAAATTTTTTAAAAACTTTTCACGTGATATATCCTTTTGAAGAAGTCAGAAATGTCTTCATGAGGGGTCATTTTACGTGGAATTTTATAAGCTTTCTAACCGTTCTTTAAAAAAATATAAGTAAAGTGTATTTCGCAGAATGCCAGCTTTCCATAGCTACTGTTTACCCAAGAGAATGCATTAATCAGAATTGATTTTCTTGCCGATATTTACTTTCAATTTGCTTTTGCAATATCTCCTCAAGTAGGCATTTGATATAGCTTCCAATAAATTAATTAATATTCTGCTATTGTGAAAGTAAGCAATTTTGTAGTACTACAAGTTGCATCTACAAGAACCTCTATTGCATATTAATTATCCAAGTTTAATTAAGTACTCTGAGCTGAGTAATATGTTAGGATATTATATATTACAACCTAATTAACAAATTACTTCTTTAATAAAAAAATGAAATTTCTGCATTTTCAACCACAGAGTTGAATTTTTAAGGTGCTTCAAACGAGTCGGTTTTCAGAATAATACAAAGTGCGGCTGCATGGATGAATTTTTTGATGTAATATTTTTAACACCAAATCTGAAGGCTTGTACATGTGCATTACTGGAGCCCTTTTTTCGAAAAATGATCTTTTTTTTTTAATTGAAACGCATTTTGATACGGTGAGCGCCTGTTTCCGGTTTACCGTGGGTACACTTCCAGTGGCGCGTTGCCCGTTTCCAGGCGCAGGAAATTAAGCACATTTTCAATTAACAAAAAAAAAAAAAAAAAACAGCAAAACCATTTTTCGAAAAAAGGGCTCTAGTCTTGCACATGTATAAGCCTTTAGATTATGTGGTAAAAATATTACATCAAATAATTTATTTTTGTAGCCGTATTTTCTATTATTCTATAAGCCGACTCATTTGAAGCACCTTAAGCCAAAATGACCAATCATTTAGAAGACAGTTTAATTTTCAACCGAAAAAAATAAGTTTTCGACCAAAAAGGACTTCAACAAAATAGTTTTAATTTTCAACAAGAGAAAATTAATTTCTTTGGTTGAAAATTCGTTTCTTTTCAGCTAAAAATTAATTTTAAAGTGCCCCCTTCCAAATGTTAGAAAAAGAGTTTTTATTTAAAAACTCAACTACTTGCGGTTAAATTTTAAACTCTTGTGTTAAGAATTAATTTTTTTTTTGCAGATTCTTCATTTCAATTAAAAATTCATCTCCTTTTGAAAATATAACTACTTTGTTGAAAATGAATTGTTTAACTAAAAATTTATTTGTTCCATTTATTGTTGAAAATCGATCTCTTCTAGTTGAAAATTCAACAATTTGGATGAAAATTTGATTTTTCAAATTGAAAAGACAACTATTTCGTTGAAAATTCACATATTTTGTTAAAAATCTCTTTTTTTTATTTTAGATTCATCATTTTAATTAAAAATTTAGTTCTTTTGTTGAAAAATGAGCTACTTGTTTGAAAACTGTGTTTTTTTCTTTGGATGAATAGGAATTTTGTGGCCGAAAGTTGAACTATTTTGTCAACTTGAATCTTAATTATTTAAGTTTTGGTTGACCATTTATCTGTTTCCGTAAAAATTAATTTTCTTTTTGTTGGAAATGCAACTATTTCTGTTGAAGATTCATTGTTTTTTTTCAACTATTTGGTTAAATATTAATGTATTTTGTTGAAAAATTGTATTTTTAAGTAGAAAATTAATCTTTTAGTTTGAAAATTAATCTTATTGTAAAAAATGTTATGCTTTTGGTTAAAATTCAAGTATTCCAGTTAAATATTCATCATTTTATTATAAAATTCATTTCGTGGTCGAAGATTCATCTTTTTGGTTGAAAATTGAACTATTTTGTTGAAAAATTGTTTCATTTTTGGTTGAAAATTTATTTTTTGATTTGCTGAATATTTTACTATTTTATTCTTGGTATTTCGTTAATAATTTACCTTTTTCAACTCCTTGGTTACAAATTCGTTTTTTTTTGTTGAAAATTAATTTTCCTCACTGAAAATATAACTATTCCAGTTTTGGTTACAAATTGATATTTTAAATTGAAAATTCATCTTTTTTGGTTGAAGATTCATGTATTTTATTGAAATTTTCCTTTTTGGTAGAAAATTAATCTTCTTGGTTGAAAATTTATCGTTTTCGGTTAAAAATTAAACAACTTAGTTGAAAGTTGAACTACTTTGTTAAAAACTCTCTTTTTTCGTTGAATATGTAATAGTTCATATTTAAATAAAAAAGAGATTTTAATTTTGAATCAAAAGCAGTGGAATTGAACCAAAAAAGACGAATTTCCGAAAAAAATAGTTCAATCCTTAACCAAAACAGTTTAATTTTCAACCAAAAAGATCAAGCTTTTATCGAAATAGGTGAATTTCCAACCTGAAAAAATTAATTTAAAATGTCAATTTTCAACAAAATATAGAATAATTACATTTACAGAAAAGAAAATTAATTCTCAACAAAAAAAAGACGAATTTTCAGGAAAATATTTAAAATTTCAATGTTCAAAAAAGGAGTTGAATTTTCAACCAAAAAGTTGATTTTTAACCAAGGAGATTAATTTTCTACAAAAAACGTTGATGATTTGTAGCAAAATATTAAAATTTTTATTTTTATTAATTTTTCTTAATATTCTTAATATTGAAAAAAAATCCAAGGAATTAGTTTAACATTCGACCAAAGAGATGAATTTTCAACCAAAAAGTTGAGTTTTTAACTCAGAAGATTGATTTTCTACAAAAAAAAGATAAATTATCAACAAAAAAGACATTAATTTTCAACCAACTAATTGAATTTTCAACCAAATAGTTGAATTTTAAACTACAAAAAATACATTTGCAACCAAAGAGGTATTAGTTAAATTTTCAGTTAAAAAGGAAATTTTGAATAAAAAATTAAACAAATTTTCGACAAAATAGTTAAATTTTAAACCAAATAGATGAGTCTTCAACAAAAAAAATGAATTTTCAACAAATTAGTTTAAATTTAAACTAAGTCGAATTTTCGACTGAAAAAAATGACTTTTTAACCAAATAGTTGCATTTTCAACAAAATAGTTAAGTTTGAAATCAAAGAGATGAATCTCAAAAAATGATGCTTTAACAAAGTAGTTCAAATTTCAACTAATCATTTTAATTTTTAAGCAAAAAATATAACTTTTTAACAAAATAGTTTTATTTTCAACAAAATAATCAAATTTTCAACTAAATACTAGAATTTCTAACCAAACGAGATAAATTCCGAACTTAAGAAAATAATGGTAGAATTTTCAACAAAAGAAGACATATTTTTAATCAAGTACAGTTAGTACAATTTTATTGGGTTTGATTAATCATGCTCAAATTTAAGCAAAAAATCGAAAAAGTGGAAAGTTTTTTAAAAACAGGAGCAAAAATAAGAATTTTTTTAAAAAGGGGAAGAGAGTTTATGGATGGTCCCTAATCTTTTAAATTAACCTGCCTTCTAAATTACTATTTAAGTTGCTAAATTTCCATCGACAATTTTTTTGCTGGGTGCATCAAATAGTTTCAACTCATTATTATTTATTGTTCCATTGACGATTATGAAAAATTACATTTACATATATTTCGTATTTAAAAATAGGAGGCGGTCAGCTTTAGTGTCACATAAAATTTTAATGAGGGGAGGGGTTACTGAAATGTCGGAAATTGTCACCATTGTCACCATTGTGACAATAGTGAAGAGAAAAGGGAAAATGAATGACCCTCACTTTCATTGAGGTATACTCGATGAACACAAACATGTAATAAATAAACTTGACCACCGCCTCTTAACGACATTGCGTGTGGAACAGAAAATAATGTCCTCGTACGTGTGATACAGATATAATGCATGCAACCATGTTAAGTATACACATGTCCATGCATACTCATGCACGAAATCGCGCAAGTGAAAGGTAGTACATTCAGACGCTAGGTCAAGTACGTACGCCACAACAGCTACACGCTAGACGCACAGAGTTCCTAAACAGACTCATGTGCACATTTTTCTAATTTTATGCCCGACTTTCCCGATCTGAATCAAGTGTGAGCTGAATCAAATGATTAGTTTTTCATCAGATTTAAGCTGTGGTGATAGAGGAACGGATTAGGTGTTCAATCCTTCGTGTGAAAGTGGCGAGTAGGGTCTACGAGAGCTTCCAGACAAGCTGTCTGGAAGCGGTCGTAGGCCCTTGTTTCCACTTTCATCTGTATAATATTCTGGGAGGTTAGTAACACAAAGTATTTTACATCTCATCCATTGGCCATCGTTAATTTATAGATGAAAGTGGCGACAGGAGTCTACGACAGCTTCCTGACTCGCTTCGAGACAGCTTGTCTAGAAGCTCTCGTAGACCCTCGTCGCTACTTTCATGTGTATCATATTCCCGGAGGTTAATAACGCAAAGGATTTTACATCATATCCATTGTCCATCGTTAAATTATTGATGAAAGTGGCGACAGGATTCTACGACAGCTTCCTGACTCGCTTTAAGACAGCTTCTCTGGAAGCTCTCGTAGACCCTTTTCGCCACTTTCATCTATATCATATTCCGGGAGGTTAATAGCACAAAGGATTCATCATCTCATCCATTGGCCACTGTTAATTTATAGATGAAAGTGGCGACAGAAGTCTACGACAGCTTCCTGACTCGCTTTCAGACAGCTTCTCTGGAAGCTCTCATAGCCCTTGTCGCCACTCTCATTGTATCATATTCCCGGAGCTTAATAACGCAAAGTATTTTAAATCTTATCCATTGGCCATCGTTAATTTATAGATGAAAGTGGCGACAGGAGTCTACGACAGCTTCCTGAATCGCTTCGAGACAGCTTGTCTAGAAGCTCTCGTAGACCCTTGTCGCCACTTTCCTCTATATCATATTCCCAGAGGTTAATAACACAAAGGATTTTACATCTCATCCATTGGCCATCGTTAATTTATAGATGAAAGTGGTGACAGGATTCTACGACAGCTTCCTGACTCGCTTCTCTGGAAGCTCTCGTAGACCCTTTTCGCCACTTTCCTCCATATCATATTCCCAGAGGTTAATCACACGAAGGATTTTACATCTCATCCATTGGCCAACGTTAATTTATAGATGAAAGTGGTGATAGGAGTCTACGACAGCTTCCTGACTCGCTTCGAGACAGCTTGTCTAGAAGCTCTCGTAGACCCTTGTCGCCACTTTCCTCTATATCATATTCCCAGAGGTTAATAATACAAAGGATTTTACATCTCATCCATTGGCCATCGTTAATTTATAGATGAAAGTGGTGACAGGATTCTACGACAGCTTCCTGACTCGCTTCTCTGGAAGCTCTCGTTGACCCTTTTCGCCACTTTCATCTATATTCTATATCATATTCCCGGAGATTAATGACATAAAGGATTCAACATCTCATCCACTGGCAACTAGGGTCTACGACAGCTTCCAGACAAGCTGTCTGGTAGCTCTCGTAGACGCTTTTCGCCACCTCCATCACATTGATTTCTGAGTTTTTGGAAAAGTTTCTCAGAAGATTACTGTTTTTGTGGATTATTTCATATATATCATATGCCCGGAGGTTAATAACGCAGGCAGATGACAATTCCGCCCTGTAGGACTTGCGAACGGTCCCCCCACTACGCGGCTTCCCCTCACTCAGCCGAACTGCTGCCGTCGAGCCTGGTCAGCGGGACCATATGGGAACGATATGTTATTTGAATTAAAAAATTGAAAATTGTAGAAGAAATGTTTAAGTTTATGTGAAATTTTATGAACAAATTTTTCAGTATCTTTATCAAATCCACTGCAGTAGCTTTAATTCATTGGTTGGCTGAAATTTCACCACATTTGAAAACTTATTAACGATCATCATAAATTTCACTTTATTTCTCAAACAGTCGCATTTCTCAAAATTATCCTGAAACAACTTTGCACTACCAGCCCAAAAGTATGAGTAGTGTCATCCCTAGCTTAATTTGGAAACTCATTAACAAACATCAATTTTTTTTACTGCTCAACCAATTTGTTTATGAAAGTTAATTAAAAATACTATTTCAACGCATAAAAATCAGTATATAAAGAATTTTCATGAAGTCAATCTCAAAAATGTCGTTTTTGAAATCTAACTTTAGAAATTTTGAACATTACCAAAACAGTGAATTGTATTTGCTTAAGTGTTGAACAAAATTTCAAAACTAAATTCGGCAAATTTTGAAAATAATTATTCTTCATTTCAAACATTTCCAACCCTAATTTTCAAACCAAAGTGAAAGGAATTTTCAAAAAAGGAGTTGAATTTTTTAACAAGAAAGATTTTGCAGTCAATAAAAAACAATCTCAGCCAAAATGTTAAATTTTCAATCCAAAAAGACGAATTTCTGACAAAACAGTTTTGTTTTCAACCCAAAGATATGAATTTTGAAAAAAAAAGTTTAAGTTTCAAAACAAAAATATGAATTTTCAAAGAAAAAAGATTGATTATCAAGCAAAAATTGAATAGTTACATTTGCAGTTAACAAAATTTTAAACTAAATAAAAACGAATTTTCAACAGAAAGGTAAAAATTTCAACAAATCACAAAGCTATTCAAAATTAAGGAATTTTCAACCCAAGAAATGAATTTTCAACCAAACCTGGAATAGTTGAATTTTCGGTCAAAAATAATTAATTTCTAACCAAAAAGAAAGTGATTGTCATTAAGAACTAAAAAATTTTTTAATGAATTAATAATTTGGAAAAAATTCGAGTAAGTTTAAGATATATTTAGAAATTTTGAAAAGATTCCAAAATAATTTGAAACTTGAAAAGATTTCAAAACATTTAAAATAAAACTCACATTTTTGAAGATTCTCAACACAACTTTTCAAAGCTTCCTAATCTTTTCAAAAGGTTTCAAAAGAATAAGAAAAAATTATTAAAATTCCTAGGAAAACTATAAATGAATTTTTTTAAATATTTAAAAAAAAATTCAAACTAGAATCTGGAAGGTTTTGAAGCAATTTTTTTTTGATTTTTTAAATCAAATTTTTAAGCGAATATTAAAAACGATTTTAGAACAAATTTCGATGTCTAAATTAATGTTTCTAGCTTAAAATTGCCTAAAATGATATTGACTGAAAAGTGTTTTTTGATTAAAAATTCAACTTTTTTTTTATAATTCCTTTTTTCGATTTAAAAATTCCTTTTTTTAGTTTGAAAATTAGCAGTAAAACGTCTGGAGCCGGTAATATGACACATATTATTTTTGAAAGTAAGATTAATTATTTTCAAAATTTGCCAAATTTAGTTTTAAAATTTTTTTTAATTTTCCGTCATATTTTTTGTTTCAAAAATTCGATTACTCAGCTGAAATTTGAACTATTTTGTAAATTTTTTGTTTTTATTGAAGATTTATCTCTTTGTTTGAAAATTTATTTCATTTTTGGTTAAAAATTTATTTTTTTAACTGAAAATTTAAAAGCAACTATTCTATTTTTGGTTGAAAATTGGTATTTTAAATTAATCTTTTCTGTTTGAAAATTCATCCTTTTTGGATCAAAATGCAAGTGTTTCGTTGAAAATCAATATCCTTTAGTTGAATTACAGTTGAATTACTTTGTAAAAAATAATTTTTTTTTTATTGAAGATTCATCATTTTAGTAGAAAATTCAACTATTTGGTCGTAAGTTAACTTTTTTGTTGGAAATTCATATTTCCGGGTAGAAATTCAGGTTTTTTTGTAGAAAATTTGTCTTTTTGGCTTGAAAACTCATAAACTTGGTAGAAAATTAAACTATTTGATTGAAAATTAACTATTTTTGTAGAAAATTAATCTGTTTTCTTTGATGATTAAATTATTTTGTTGAAAATTCGTCCTTTTTGGCTGAATTCAGCTCTTTTATTTTTAAAATGCAACTTTTCCAGTTAAAGATTAATGATTTTAATTAAAAATTCATCACCTTGGTTGAAAATTTAAATATTTTTTTGAAAATTCGTTTTTATTTTTAGCTGAAAATTTAACTGTTCCAATTTTGGTGGAAAATGTATCTTTTTCATTAGAAAATTTGACTATTTGGTCGAAAATGCAACTGTGTTTGTAGAAAATTAATTCTTTTAAATTAAATGTGAAAAAATTGGTCTAGAAAACAAAAACAAAAAAAATTATCATCAAATTATTTGTTACTCAATCATTATGTTCAAGTCAAGGATGATCTTATATATGTTATAATATGGTATAATTATATATGTTGAAAAGGAAACACCATTTTTATTGCACCTGCGGTATGTACGAAGATAATTACTTAAATTCATAGAAAGGCTATCTTGCAATATTGAGTCATTTAATAAATAGCAAAAAAATTATATAATATAAAAATAGAAAGGCTAAATTATCTTGCAATATTGAGTCATTTAATGAGATGCATAAAAAAAAGTTCTTATTGTACCAGCTTCACTACAAATAAGTAAATCAATGTTTAAACAAAAAATTCTTCAAAATAATGTTTATTTTGATTAATTTTTGGCTGAAATAAAAATGACAACTAAGGATTGTTTATTATTATTTAATTCAATATAAATGAGATTTGGATTTAATTTATACTTTGCTTTTTAACTAATTAACCCATTTATACTTCGGTTGAGAAAATGAATAATAATATTAAATTAAAATTGGATTAATAATAATTAAATTAACATCCAATTATTTTTTGATGAAAGTTTATTATTTTGGGTTCAAAAGTCTATTATTATATTTTTGATGTAGAACCCATCACTTTTGAATAAAAATTCTAATTTTGGTTGAAAATTTAATCATTTTTCTAAAACTATTTTGGATCCAAAATTCGTCTTTTTGGATTGAAAATGTCTCTTTCTTTGCCTAAAAATGGAACTATTTCGTAAAAAAGCCATCTATTTTGTTGAAGATTTAATTATTTTCTTGAAAGTTCGTCTTTCTTCTGTTAGAAAATTAATTTTTTTAACTGGAAATGTAACTATTCCGTTTTCTGTTGAAACTTTGTCTTTATTGATAAAAAAATTCAATTACTAGGTTGAAAAGGATTTTTTCTGTTGCAAATTTAACTGTTTCGTTAAAAATTCAACAATTTTGTGGAAAATTCATCTCTCGTTGAAAATTGAGCTAATTCGTTTGAAATTCATCTTTTCATCTATTTTGTTGAAAATTCAACTTTTTGTTTAAAAAATAACTTTTTTGTTAAAAATTCATATTTTTGGATTAAAAAATTTAACTATTTTTCAGAAAATTCGTTTCTTTTGGTAAAAATGTAATCTTTCTTTGGTTAAGAATGTAATTGGTTTAAAAAAATCTTTTTTGCTTGAAAATTCGTTTTTTTTATTCAAAATTAATTTTTTTAACTGGAAATTTAATTATTCCCTTTGCTGTTGAAAATGGATCCTTTTTAGTTGAAAATTAATGTGTTTCATGAAAAATTTGTTTTTATTGGTAAAAAATTGTATTACTTGGCTGAAAATGATTTTGTTTGTTACAAATTTAGCTGTTTCGTTAAAAAATCAACTATCTGGTTGAAAATTAATCTCTTGGGTTGAAAATGTAACTATTTGGTTGAAAATTGGTCTTTTTTTGTAGAAAATTCATAAATTCTGTGGAAAATTCAACTATTTGGTTTAAAATTAACTTTTCTGCATAAGATTAATTTCTTTTGGTAAAAATTTAATAATTTTTTTAAGTTAAGAATGCATCTGGTTGAAAAATAATATTTTTGCTTGCAGATCAAACTATTTTGTTGAAAGTTCGTTTTTTTTCAAACATTATTTTAAATTTGTGAATATTTCAAGAAGTTCAAAGCAAAATCTGGAATTTTGAAGATTTAAAAACAAAATTTTGTATTCTAAGAGGACAAGGAAAGGTTTGGTTCAAAATCACTCTATTTTCCTGAAGATTTAATTATTTGGTTAAAAATCTATATTTTTTGTCTATCTTTTTTGTTTTCAAAATTTTATTATTTGATTAAAAATCCATCTATTGTGTTGAAGATTTAATTATGTTTTTGAAAATTCAACTATTTTGATAAAAAGTCATCCTTTTGGTTGAAGATTCATCCTTTTAATGGAAAATTTAACTCTTCGGGATGAAAATTCAACTGACTTTTAAAAAATTCGTCTTTTTGGCTTGAAAATTTTGCAAATAGTTTTTTTGTACATTTAGCCTTCTTGTTTCTTTTGAAAAATGTACGTGTTAAAAATGTAACTATTTTATATAAAATTCTACTATTAAAATTCTACTGTTAAAAAGTATACTATTATATTTTTATTCCAGAATTTCTTTCCTTTGGTTAAAAATTCCACGTTTTGGTTGAAAATTCAACTATTTTGGTGAAAAGTCATCTTTTTCGGTCGAAAATTGAACTATTTGGTTAAAAAATAAAATATTTTTGATAAAAATTTGTTTCTTTTTCTATAAAGTTAAAATCTTTGGTTAAAAATTCAATCTTTCTTGAAAAAAATGAACTTTTTTGTGGAAAATTTATTTTGTTGAAAATTCCTAGTGTTTGCTTGAATTTGACTGTTCTTCATTTAAAATTCAAATATTTTGCAAAAATTAATTTTTTAACCATCAAATAGACTATCTGATTGAAAATTAGTCTTATTTAGTTGGATTAAACTTTCTTTCATTAAAAATTAAAATTTTTTTTTTTTTTTTAAAAAAAAAAAAATATATTTTTTTCTTTGTGCATTAATCTTTTTCGGATTGAAAATAAACTTTCGTGTTTAAAAAATCTTTCAAAAAGTTCCGCTATGTGATTGAAAATATTTTTTTTTTTTAATTGAAAATTCAACTATTTGGACATATTGATAAACATTCATCTTTTTCGGTTGTTCAACTATATTCTTGAAAATGAAATACATTTCGACTTAAAATCTCAGGAATCTAATAAGTTTTCATATTGAATTTAATAGGGTACCTACATTAATTTTTTTTTTTAAAGAATATTTTTTCCCCCATTTTCGTGAAAAATCACCTCATCTCCCCAGTTTTTAGATGATTTTGGACTGTGAAGTCTGCCTGGCAGTTAATTAAACTTAAAAATTTATAACCGCGAGGTGAAAGAAAAAAAGTCCTTGAATTTAAGTTAGCAGTTTACGAAAGCGAATGAACCATCATCCACTGCAATAGAAATGTAAAAAAAGATGTACGTAACTTGGGATGATCAAACAATATGCTCACTAATCAATTGTGCAACATTAACGCTGCATTAACGCGTCGCTAAACGAATACCCACCTCTTGCTCAACTATGATACCTACCTTGTTAAACACTCACCAAACAAGGCCACTAGCACGTTGGAAAATAGCAGGGAATTTTATAGTACCCCAAAATTTGTTTAAATAAAAAAAAAAATTTGTCAACAAAAAATTCAGAATCGACAATATTATAGCCGGGGTCAAAAGTCGAGGCCCCTCACTTCTTTTGACTGCAATGCATTTTCCAAGATTCTGAAATGTTCAATAATTAACTTTTTACGCGGATTTACTTGATGGCTCCAAATGTGCAGTTTTGTGATGCGAGTGCAGTGCAATAATTAAAATTATGATAAAGTCATTGTTACGCGAACAATATAATTTTGAATATCTCTGACCTTGTTAAACACTCACCAAATAAGGCCTATAGCACGTTGGAGAATAGCAGGGAATTTTAAATTACCCCAAAATTTGTTTAAATGAAAAAAAAATTTGTCAAACAAAATTCAGAATCGACAATATTAAAGCCGGGGTCAAAAGTCGAGGCCCCTCACTTCTTTTTACTGCAACTCGTTCAAAAAAATCTCTGAATTGTTAAAAAAAAAATCTGAAACCCTTTTTCAAGCGT
>CAKNXH010081567.1:0-15443 GCA_932178445.1 Andricus quercusramuli
TTTAAAATTATTTCGAAGAATAAAAAAAGATTTCAAAGATTTCAAAAGATTCCTAGAGATTAAAATTTTTGTTCAAATTTTAAAGATTTCTAAGAAATCAAACATTTCAATGATTTCACAAAGTTTTCACAAAGATTTTCATCATTTCACAGGAATTTTAAAGATTTCGCAAATATTACAAATATTTCAAAAGATTCTACAAATTACAGAAAGATTTCTAGAATTTTCAAGATTTAAAATATTTCACGAAGATTTCAGTGATTTCAGAAAGATTCTAAAAAATTGCACAAAGATTTTAAAGATTTCATAAGAGTTCAAAGATTTCAAATGTTGCCAGAAGATTTCGAAGATTTCAGAAAGATTTCAACGATTTTAAAGATTCAAAAATATTTCAAAAATTTCTAAAGATTTCAGAAGATTTCAAAGGATTCCAGAAGACTTATAAAATTTCTGAAAGATTACAAAGATTTCAGAACATTTCACAAAGATTTCAATGATTTTACAAGGATTTCACAAAGATTTTAAAGCATTTTAAAATTATCTTGTTTATCTATTTTTCAATCCTTGATTTTCTTTCATTTTTTTCTTATGTATTTTTATCAGTGGAATGTGTTGATGTGTTTAACGAATTATTCAAAGCTAAATGAAAAAAATTGGTTAAATAAATTAAAAAATACTATATTGGGAAATATAGTAATTATTAATTAATAATTTTTTAATTTAAATTTAAATTTTGAAACGCTGTGATCCCTAAATAATGCCATTGATATTAAAAATATGACACTTCTTCTTTTTACATTAAAAAATATCGTATAATTTGAATACCTACATATGTATGTACAATATATATGTATGCGTATTTTGGTGAAATTTAATTGTGAATACTTGTTTGGAAGTGGAATTTCACTTTCCAAGCCGCGGGAAGGATGCGAGAAATCAAAAGTTTACAAAGATTTCGCAAAGGTTTTATAAAGATTTCACAAAGATTTCATAAAGATTTCAAATATTCCAAAAATATTTGAAGGATTTCAAAAGATTTTACAGCGATTTGAAAAATTTTGCAAATATTTCAGAAAAAGTTCAATGATTTTACAAAGATTTCGTGAAGATTTCACAAACATTTCATAAAGATTTCACAAAGAGTTTAAAAGTATAAAAAAATCTCAAAACTTTTGCAAGGGTTTCAGAAAGAATTGAAAGATTTCGACAGATTTCAGAAAAGGTTCAGTGATTTTACAAAGATTGCAATGATTTCACAAAGATTTAAAAAGATTCCAGGGATTTCAGGAATTCAAGAATTTAAAAATATTTCAGAACGATTTCACAGATTTCAAAAAGATTTTAAAGATTTCGAAAAGATTCAAAAGTTTATTATCATTATTTATTTTATATTTTTACATTCATATTTATTTTAATTTTTTTATTTTACTTATTATTATTTATTCATTGTTTCATTTTATATTTATTTATATTTCATATCAATATTTATATTTATTTTATATTTATTATTATCATTATTTATCAAAGAAATAAGCAGCATAAACTGATACTGATTTCAGAAAGATTTGAAAGATTTCTCGAATATTTCAAAGATTTCACAAAGATATAAAAGATTTTAAAGAGATTTAAAGGATTTCACGAAGATTTTCAGGAGATTTCAGGAGTTTTCAGAAAGATTTCCAGGATTTCACAAAGATTTCAAAAGATTTCAGAACATTTAAAAGATTTCAAAATATAAAAAAAAATTTTCAATATTTCTGAAGATTTTTTTAGAGATTTCGCAAAGATTACACATATTTCAAAATTATTTCAAGGATTTCACGAAGATTTTCAGGAAATTTTAGAAAGATTTCCAGGATTTCACAAAGATTTCAAAAGATTTCAGAACATTTAAAAGATTTCAAAATATAAAACAAAAATTTCAATATTTCTAAAGATTTTTCAGAGATTTCGCAAAGATTACACAGATTTCAAAATTATTTCAAGGATTTCACAAACAATTAAAAAGATTTCACAAAAAATTCAAAGCATTTTTTTTCTAATTCAAACTTATCAGTAGAAGTGCTTTAAAGATTTCAAAATATATGTCGAAAAAGATTCTTAACGATTTCAAAAAAATATTGTTTTATCATTGCAGGATTTCAGAAAGTTTTAGAAAAACTTTCAATAATTTTAACAAATATTTCGAAGTTTTGAAAATATTCAAAAATAATTCGAAAATTTGAAAAAATTTCAAAAATTTTCAAACAAAATTTAGATCTTTCAAGATTTTTTTTCAAAAAATATAGAAGCTATATTATATTATGAAACTAAGATTTCAAATTTTTTCCCGTTCGCCAAAAAGTCCTAAATACCTTTTAAATGGACAAGAATTTTGTCTAAAATTTTGTAAAATCCTGTAAAAAAAATTTCTTAAAAGTTTTCTAGATACTTCTTCATCATATCTGAAATCTTCAACAAATTTTTTGATTTTTTCCGAGAAAGCCAAGGAAATTACAAAGAAACGTGAAAAAATATTTATCTTAAATTTTTATTTTGTAAAAAATTAATTATCCCTTCAAGTTATAATTTTCAGAAAAATATTTTAATTTCTTGACTGACAAATCTTCTTTTGTTTAAAATTTAACCACTTAGTTAAAAGCTGAACTAAAAAAAATTATCTTTTTGGTAGAGGATTCAACTATATTGTTGAAAATTAGTTTTTTTTTTTAATGAATTCCACTGTTTTTGATTTGAAAATAAAATCGTTTTGGATTAGAATATTAATTTTGGGTTGAATTCACTTACTTGGATAAAAGTTCTACTACTTTGCTAAAAGTTTATTTTTTTGGTTGAAGATTCATCATTTTAGTAAAAAAAATGCATTTTTTTTTTGTAGAGAATTTTTGGTAAAAAAATCATAGTTTTGGTTGAAAATGAACTTTTTTGTTGAAAATTCATATTTTCGGGTTAAAAATTAAACTTTTTGTAGAAAATTCATCTCTTTTAGAAAATATTTTATTTTGTTTGGTTAAAAATACAAGTGGTTGAAAACTAATATTTTTTGGTTGAGGATTCAACTATTTTGTTGAAAATTTGTCTTTTTTGGATGATTATAACTCTTTTTAATTTAAAATAAGAATCTTTTTGCATTAAATAAAGCTATTTCATTTTTTAAATGAGAATTCGTCTTTTTTAGTTAAATTTAACTACTTGGTTGAAAGTTCGACTACTTTGTTAAAAAGTTATATTTCTGCGGTTAACAAAAAATTTATTTGTTTGAAAATTCGTCTCTTTTGGAAAATATTTAATTTATTTTTATCTAAAAATACAACTGGTTGAAAATTAATGTTTCTTGTTAGAGGATTCAACTATTTTATTCAAAAGTTGTCTGTTTGATGAATTTAACTGTTTCTTATGTAAAATAAAAATCTTTTTGGTTTGAAATATCAACTATTACATTTTTTATAGAATTTATCTTTTTGTTTGAAAATTCAACTATTTTGTTGAATATTAACTTTTTTCTTAAAAGTTTTATTTGACATATCTTAAATTTTCAAAAATCTTTTCGAATTTTTTAAGAATTTCAGGAAAATTATATTTATATACCTTAAAAATAAATAGACCGGAAATATCTTTTTTTTTTAATGAGGATTCAACTATTTTGTTGAAAATTCGTATTTTTTGGTAGAAAATTAATATTCTTAGTTGAAAATTCATTTATTTTTTATTTTTTTATTGATGAAATTCTATTTTAGTGGAAAATTTGTCTTTTTGGGTAGAGAATTAATCATCTTGGTATTAAAAACTGTTTTGTAGAAAATTCATCTGTTTTGGAAAATATTTAATCTTTTTTGGTAAAAAATAGAACTGGTTAAAAAGTAATCTTTTGTGGATGTCTTTTTTAGATTTTTATCATTGTTTTCGATTTAAAATCAAAATCTTTTTGTACTAAGATATCAACTGTTACATTTTTCGATGAGAATTCATCTTTTTTTTTTTTTTTTTTGAAAATTAAACTATTGGTTTAAACATGAACTTTTTTGTTGAAACCTTGATTTGACAGAGGGGCCCTCAAAAAAATACGTAATGCCTTTTCCCATACCTGAAATTTTCAGAAAGATTTTGTAATTTCTTAAGAATTTTCGGAAAATTCTATTCATATAATCTTCAAATTCAAATAGTTATTAGAAATTTTTAATTTGTATTAAAAATTATTTTTCCCCTCAAATCGAAAAATTGCATGCATGATGATGCTAGTATTAAAAAAATTAAGGCACTTAAGCAACAGTATATTTGGGTGAAACTTAATTGGGAATACTTGTTTGGAAGGAGAATTTCTCTTTAAGAGCCGCGTGAAGGACGAAATGGAAAAAAAAGAAGAAAAAAACAAAACAAAAAAAAACGATGAGGTAATTGAATATGGAAAGGAAGATGAGTGCGGACGCTATTAGTGCGGAAAGGGAAACAAATGTGAGAAAAGATTACGACGTGAATCGGTGAATGAATAGACAGACACCTGTAATTAGTCCAGCTATAAAAGCAGGCGTTCCTTTCGACTTTGGCCGAATTCCAGCGCGGACTTTCAGCCCGCGCTGCGACTGGAATTCCAACTACGCTGATTCTCCAGCGTTTCTTCTCCAACTGTTGCAATAAGTAAAACGTTGCGTGTCACGTACCAGGGCCGTACGATCATTCAAATCGTCGTTCGTTATCGAAAAGAAACTCGATACATACTTACCTACCTCTATTATTCGATTAGAAACTTATTTATTATAGGCACATAGTAGTATGCCTACTTTGCTTTGATTTGCACTTGTTTCTTTATTTTATTTCCTACTTTACTGACATTTTTTTCTATCATACCAATTGATCCACCCGATGCAATAACCCGCTCAATGAAATAACCCGCCCGATTCAATAACCCGCCCGATGAAATAACCCGCCCGATGAAATAACCCACCCGATACAATAACCCGCCCGATGCTTGAAAACGCGTAAAAGTATTGTCCGATCGTCTCAAAGAAAGAAAATTTTCAAAATCGAGAATTCAATTTTTAGGAGACGTAGAATTCTAAATAAGGAAGTACACCTTTTTCCTTGTATAATTTATTTTGCTGCACGCTTATTTTTAATAATAAAAACGAAATATTGAAAAAAGTTGCTCCCTGATTTAATTAAGTTTTAAAACTTAAACCGTTTTAACTCGGTCAAATATTATTGAAATGAGTTCATATTTGTAGGACGTATTCAAAATACTCTAGCGATGCCTAGGAAATCATGAAAAAGTTAACAATCACTTATTGTTTAATAATATTTAATTGTCCATAAATGAGGTCAATCGATAATTGTGGTTTCTTGGTTTCGCCGGTAAAAAGTATCCAGGTAACTTCTACTTTCAAACAACTTCCAGTGAGTGATTTGTTCAGCAATGTTGAATGAAGTTTTTTGGAAAACCTCATATCGAATCTTTGGAAATTTACTGAGATATGCAGACTTAGAAAAAGTACTTGACGTCGCCCGCGCTGACTGAACTTTGAGAACGCTGCCTGACAGCAGTCCTCGCGACGCATTAGCTAACAGCGCGGGCAGACATCGAGTGCTTTTTCCAAAGCTGACTATCTCAGTAAATTTCCAATGATTCGATACGAGATTTTCCAAAAAACTTCATTCAACATTGCTGAACAAATCACTAACTGGAAGATGTTTTAATTTGAAGTTACCTGGATACTTTTTACCGGCGAAACCAAGAAAACACAATGATCGATTGACCTCATTTTACAATTAAATATTAATAAACAATAAGCGACTGTAAACTTTTTAATGATTTCCTAGGCATCGATAGAGTATTCTGAATACGTCCTACAAATATAAACTCATTTCAATAATATTTGGCCGAGTTAGAACGATTTAAGTTTTAAAACCTAATTAAATCAGGGAGCAACTTTTTACAGTATTTCGTTTTTATTGTTAAAAATAAAAGTTTGGCAAAAAAAATCCTAAGAGGAAAAAGTTTCACTTTTTTATTATCTACAATTCTACGTTTTCAAAAAGTTGATTTTTCGATTTTGAAAATTTTCTTTCTTCCAGACGATTGGACTTTACGCGTTTTCGAGCATCGGGCGGGTTATTGCATCCGGCGGGTCAATACCACTTGAACTGAGATATCGAGCTGAAAGTTTGGGAAATTATGAAAAGGGACTAAGGAACGTTTATCTACTAATATATTTTTACAACTACAAAAAAAATAGTTTTTGGAAATTTTGTATTGCATCTGTGAAAATTTGTTAGTACATAAACAGTGTATCACATATTTTATTAACATTTATTTAAATATATAGGATTATTATTTTGGTAATTTTTGTATTGCAAATAAGAAATTTCCAAATGATTATTACAAACGTTCCGGGACCTTGATGTGGGTAAAAAGAATTTTTTTTCTGGAGGATATACATTTTTTTATTGTTTTAAATATACTGTAAATTTTTCTGACGTGCACCAAAAAACTTGATGTTCTCTTACAATAGAAGATTCATTTTTTTTAAAGGCAGCTGTTTGTTTGAAAATTAATCTGTTTTGGTTAACAATTTAACTTCTTTGTTGAAAGTGGAACTACTTTGTCAAAAACTAATTTTTCTTCATGATTGTTCATCATTTTAGTTTAAAAACCTTTTTTTTTTGCTTGAAAAATTTACTAAATTGTTGAAAAATCTTTTTTTTTTGTTTAAAATTATTTTTTTTTAACTGAAAATTTAACTATTTCATGTTTGATTGGAAATTCATCTTCTTCAGTTGAAAAAAAAACTATTTGGTTGAAAATGGATGTATTTTGTGGTAATGTAAAAATCTTTTTGGTAAGTAATTGATCGTTTTTGGTTGAAAATTTAATTCTTTTGTTTTATTTTGAATCTTCAGTTTAAAAGTTATTCTCCTACTGTATACTATATTTTGAACATGCATATTTTTTTGACAAATTCAATCTTTTTTGGTTGAAATTCTTTTTTTTTTTTTAATTAGCAATTATGTTTTTGATAGAAAATTTACTATTTTAATTGAGAATTCATGTATTTTGTTGAAAATGTATCTTTTTGGTAGAAATTTTACTTTTTAGTTGAAAATTGAACTATTTGGTTAAAAATTAATTTTTTCGGTTGAAGATTCATCATTTTAGTTAAAAGCTCATTCGTCTTTTTCGCTTGAAAGTTCAACATTTTCGATGAACTTTTTTTTCATTACGGACTGAGAAGCCTTTCTTGGTTGAAAATTTAAATATTTTGTTTGAAATTTCGTTGTTTAAAATTAACTTTTTCAACTTGAAATTTATCTTTTATAATTAGAACTTTATTTATTTTGTTGATCTGTGCGTTTTATGGTGGGTTTTGTAAAGCAGAAAATGTTTTATTTTCTTTAAAATTTTGTTGGTTTAAAAAAAGTATCTAGCCAACAAAAACAGTAAAATCTAATTCTATTTTTACAAAAACCTCTAGTAGATGTATTTTTAATTCTTTGAAAAGAATATACCGCCTGTGAAGTTTAAAAAAAAAACAGAATTTCTCGAATTTTGTACTTCGAACTCAACTCGTGGCATGGCATACGAAAATCTTTGTAAAAAGTCTGATATTTATATCACATAGTCTTTGAAGTCTTATCTCCAATTCAAGTCAATAAAACTTCAAAAATCTTGACGGGTTCCCGAGATATGACCAAAAAAGTCCAAGCCTATCTGCATCAAGTTTCGGTCCCTCAAGCAGCCAGGCTGACCGACAAGCGGTATTCGCCGAGAATTTCTCAGATTTTGTTCCTTAACTTCAACTAGTACTATGAGTTGGGAAACTTAAGGGAAAAAATGAAATTAACAGGACGTGATGTTTGAAATCTTATCTTTAATTTAAATCAATAAAATTTCAGAAATATTTGCGGGTTCCCAAGATATGACAAAAAATGTCCAATCATGTCTGAGTCGAGTTTCAGTCGGCGTTCACCGTTGTCGGCCAGTCTGGCTGCTTGAGGGACCGAAACTCGACGCAGATACGCTTGGACATTTCCTGTCATATCTCTGGAACCCGTAAAGAATTTTGAAATTTTATTGGCTTAGATTGAAGACAAGACTTCAAAGCCTATGTGGTATAAATTTCAGATTTTTTTCTACAACTTTCCTATCTTTCCAACAGTTTAGTAAAAAAGTTTCTCGCTCCTTTTTTGAACGAGTAATCGCGTTTCAAAGTCAGTAATGATTTTTAATGGTACTCGTGTTAGTCTAGAAAAATTAAGTTTAGCAAATTTTAGGTTGAAAATGTGTACAAGGAACACTTTCCCCTGGCGAAAATATCGAATGGGAATTCCTTTCGAACCAATCCGAAATCATCCGAATCATTCCGGAATCAGTATCCGAACCAATCCGAGTTAATTCGAACCAATCCGAAAAAATTTCTATATTTCGTTCGATCCAAATCGGTCAATAATTAATCCGACTCAATCCGGTTCAATCCGAATTTGGATTGACCTAAAGCGATTTTCAATCCGAACGAATCCAATTCAATCCGAACTCGGATTCATTCGTATTGATTTGATTTGATTGGGTCAAACGAAATGTAGAATTTTTTTCGGTTTGGTTCAAATTGACTCGGATTGGTTCGGATAGAGACTCCGGAATGATTCGCATTGGTTCGGAAGGAATTCCTATCCGATACTTTCGCCAGACTCGCTATCATAAATTTGGTTAGAGTTTTGTTTGTTTTTATTTTCATGAATAAATTATATTTGAATAAATTGAATGAAGGTCGCGATGATTGTGTGTTTCAGGAACTTAAAGAGAACACGACATTGGAAGAGCTGAGGACCATAGCGTCGTACTACTTTGGCGGTCAGGGAAAAGCTTTGCGGCCGATGGTAGCGATCCTCATGGCACGGGCCATCAATTACCATAAAGAAAGAAAGTGAGTCGTACGGGCATTGCCTTCAATTCATACTCCACGAATCCCTGCTTTTAAACTTGAACCACATAAACCTTGGGCAAATATCAACTGGAAATTTTAAAATTTATACATTTATTCACCACTAGGCTACTAATTTTTCTATTAGTTTTTATTATTTACTAGACAATTACGTTCAATTATTCGTTCAAATTTCTTGACCAATCAACTTCTTGATTTCATAGCACAAAAAGTATTGAAGAATTATTTTCATTGAAACATTGAAATCACTTTTACTTCATATTTTTCTAAAAATTTGAATTTTTAATAACACTTTAAACTGTTCCAGATAAAATTAAAATATATGTGAACGTAATTTCAGAATGAAAATTCAGATACTCATTTCACAACATCCCAAAATTTAGAAAAATATACATTGGATTGTATTAGTTTTCATTATTTACTAGACAATTACGTGCGCGCGCTAACTTTTGTGTTCATGTTTCTCCTTTATTCAATTTTCGAATCACTATTTATTCGTTCAAATATCTTGACCAATCAAATTCTTGATTTCATAGCACAAAAAGTATTGAAGAATTATTTTCGTTGAATCATTGAAATACTTTTTACTTCATATTTTTCTGAAAATTTGAATTTTTAATGACCCTTTAAACTATTCCAGAGAAGATTAAAATATATGTGAACGTAATTTCAGAATGCAAATTCAGATACTCATTTCACAACATCCCAAAATTAAAAAAAATATAGATCATTGGAATAGAGATATTTTAAACATTACCAAACTTTTATTATAAAAATTATAGCCAATATTCAATTACATAGCCTTAAAGCAAATAATCAATTTATTTAATTAATTTAAGCAAATCAAAATTTAATATTCATATAATTTAATATTGCGAGGAAAATTAATCAGCTAATAATTAATTAATCTGTTCACAACATAAAAAGCATTACACTATATTATGTAACTGGAATACGAGTATTTCAAATATAAATAAACTTCTATTATACAAATTATAGCCAATATTCAATTACATAACTTAAAAATAAATAATCGATTCATGTCACTTAGTAGAGAAAAAATTAAAGTTCAATCTTCATGTAATTTGCTATTGTGAAAAAAAACTAATCCGCTAATAATTAATCAATCAGTTTACAAAATAAAAAGCATTCAACTATAATTTGTATTAAAACATTCAAAACATTTTTACTTCACTTAATTTTTTTTAAATTTGAACTTTCAGTTCTGAAAATTCAATTTATTAATAACCTTTCAAACTAATTCCAGAAAATGTGAGTTTCAATAGAATCAGTTGATAATTAATTAATCAGTTGACAACATCAAAAGCATTGAACAATTATTTTCATTGCAAAATTCAAATAATTTTTACATTCTATATATTTTTTTTTAAATTACGTTTCTACATATTGAATTTATTAATGACCTTCAAAACTAATTTAAAAAAAAATTAAAATATATTTACGTATTGTTCGATGATTTCACCACATAAAAAGCAATAAACAGTTCTTTTAATAAAAACATTCGAATAATTTTTACTTTATACTTTGTTGAAAATTTGAATTAACATATTTCACAACATCACAAAAATTTACAAAAGCTATACAATTGGAATAGAGGTATTTCGAACATAAATAATCTTTTATTATAAAAATTATAGCCAATATTCAATTACATAGCCTTTAAGTAAATAATCAATTTATGCAATTAGTTTAAACAAATCAAAATTTAATATTTATTTAATTTAATATTTTGAAGAAAAACAATCAGCTCATAATTAATTAATCTGTTCACAACATAAAAAGCATTAAACTATAATTTTCATTCAGGCATTCAAATCATTTTAACTTTACATTTATTTTAAATTTTCATTTTCATTTCTGAAAATTTGATTGACTAGTAACCTTTTCTAGTAATTTGAGAAAAAATTAAAACATATTTACATATAATTTTGAAAATTGAATTCAGATAATCATTTCGCAACATCACAAACGCGCATTATCATGATAAAGAAGAACATCTGCGACTGGATTAGAAATATAAATTATTTGTTTAATAAAAAAAACATTTGTTGTGAATTAATTTTTATAAACAATTATGTGGTTTTCCCTTTTCTATCAGCACAAAAATTTGTTTGTTATTAAAAATAAAATAAATGGAGATATAGCACTGTATAATAAAAAAATTAATAAAAACGAATGTTCCTAATTGTTTTAAACAAAGTACGTAAACATATCGTCATAATGTACATTTTCCGGTAAAAAAATTATCTTTCCAATCACACGATACTATTATGGACTAATGGATATTACAGTGGTATAAATTCTACCTTTTAATCATTTACTGTAATTGTTATTAACAAATGATATAAACAAATTGTCCAAATATGAATTTTTTATTGGAATTTTTTTCTTAATCAGACAATACTGTTAAAGTCTGAGGGATACAACATTGTTTTAAATGTTACCTCTTAATTGTTTATTGTAATTGGTATTAATAAATTATGTAAAAAAAATTTCCAAATATGTTATTTTCAGCAATTTTAAGCTAGAAACATTAATTTATACATTAAAATTTGTTTCGAAATGTTTTTAAATATTTGCTTAAAAATAATTGTAAAATTTTCCAGGAATCTAATAATAATTTTATTATATTGGAACTCGAACTTTCCCAAAAAAATTTTGGAAAATCTTGCAAAAGTAAAATAAATACCTTAAAATCATCCAGATTCTTTTTTTTAAACTTTAGAAATCTTATTAAATATTCTTTTCAAATTAATTTTTCAACCAAAAAATTATTGTTCGTTTTTCTAGAAATTTTGATAAAATTTTTGAATTCATTTAAAACCTTTCAGAATGCTCAAAAAGCTTATAAATTTTGTGTTCAACATCTTCAAACATCTACATTGTGTTGTAAATGTTTTGAATTCTTTACACGTTTCAAATTATTTTGGAATCTTTTCAAAACTTCTAAATATATTTTAAACTTGCTCGATTATTTTCCAAATCAAAAATTGTTCAATTCTTATTTATTATCCAACAAATTTTTAAAATATTTTAAAATATTCTCTCAAAACTAATTTTTCAAAATAAAAAAAGAATTTTAATATTCCCAGCAAAGTTAAGAAATTTTTTTATTTTCTCAAAACCTTAAATAATTTGACTTACATATTAAAAAATTGTAAAATAGAACAATTAAAATTGTACGGTTCAAAGTTTTAATTTAACACTGAAATATTAACGATTCCAGGCTTTCTATTTGAAATAATTAAGTTTAAAATTGTTTAGTTTTTAATATTTCATTTATAATTGCGCATTTTAAATGCAAAATAAAATATTGCTAAAAATTCAGCAAAAATATAAATACTTGATTAACAAATTTCAAATTAAATGGGTTAAAAATGGAATATTTCAGATTGAAACAATATTTGAATAGGCTTTCAATTTGAAAAATTGAATCGTCCTCTAAAGTAAATTAATGTTACAGTTTCCCAATATTTCAACTTTTGTGAAATCTTTTATTTTTTTGTGAAGATTTGTAATTTTCTACAATAATTTACGGAAAATGAATAGTGTTTTTATAACGTCAAAAACCCAAATTGAAAAAATTTGAAATTCTATAGTTTTCTATAACACCTTGTAGATTTTTACAACAAAGTAGAAAAAAATATTAATAAAAAGTTATGCAAATTTTTGAGTTGTAGAAACTTGTACTTTATTGTAAAGTTTTTTACTTTTCTACAAGAAAAAATTAGCTATTTGTACTTAACTCTATTTTTTGTTGTTAAATTTTGTACATTCTGTACAAAAAAGTACATTTTTATTACTTTTTTTCAATTATATAGTACTGTGTGTTAATTTCTTTTTTTTTTAAATCAAAAAAAATTTTGCGCTGATAAAAAAGTAAAAACCACGTATTTGTTTATAAAATTTGTTTACAACAAATGTTTTGTTTATTGAGCAAATTATTCACAATCGGTGAATATTCATCATGGATTGTCGACCATCTGGAGTATAGTTTCGTTGTTTGCACTGTTTGTCGGGAATTTAATGCTAAGTATTAAAAAAAACCTTAAAATCGGGTAAAAAGTGCGACCTCTGCACCTCTGTTGTTGTTTTTGTTGGTTTGTTGTTGTTTTCGTTGATGTTTTTGTTGTTGTTTGTTGTTGTTTTGTTGTTGTTGTTTTTGTTGTTGTTATTGTAGTAAAACGAAGGAGCGTGTTTATGACTCTTAGAATATTAGAAAAACCGGTTGAAGTGAAAGGGAGACCAGAATCTCTTGTCACGATATTAACAGATGTTCAAGTGTCAAGTTGAGTCTATATGTAGGACTAGTTGAAGAATGGGATTACATAGAAATTTTATGATAGTGCATAGGTATTCATAAATTACAATTGGTATGAAGATGTTACCGAATATCTACAGCTCATAATTGATGATGTGTTCTTAGTCAATGGACATTTACATACTTTACATTACATAAGCTCACTGTAATTGATAGCAGTGATGTGAAATAACTAGAGTAACACTCGTTTCTACACAAATTTATTCCACACAAAATATATCGTCCACAACGTATAATGATCATATTTTTCCTACACAAAATATTTTCTACACAAAATATTCCCTACACAGAATTAATTATTGTTTAATACTGTTATATTTTTTCTACACAAAATATTTTCTGCACATAATATTTCCTACATAGAATTTAATACCGTTATATTCTTCCTACACAACGTATTTTCAATGCAGAATATATTCCGCACAGAAATAAATAGTAAGTATTTTATCCTGAAAATATTTTTAAAATATTGTACAAAAATTATTCTGTCCAATATTTTTCCTGCATAAAATATTTTCTATGCAAAATGTTTCCTACGCAGAATTTCATACTGTCATCTTTTTCTTATACATTTTTTCTGCCCAGGATATTTTCTACACAGAATTTAATATTGTTTAATACTTTTATTTTTTTCCTACACAAAATATTTCCTACACAGAATTAATCATTGTTTAATATTTATATATTCTTCCTAGGCAAAATATGTTCTGCACTTCATATTTCCTACACAGAAATAAATAGCAAGTATTTTTTCCTGACTACATGTTAAAAATATTGTACAAAAATTATTCTGTACAATATTTTTCCTAAATAAAGTATATTCTGCACAGAATGTTTCACACTAAATATTTTTGTGTAAAATGTGCCTCTCTTGAATATCTTCACTCAGAATTATTGTCATATAGCAGCAACAATATTTGAAGTAAAATTATAATCGTATTATTTTGTGTAGTATCTACGATGTTTTGAGAATGTCTTCATAATAAAACATTACTATTTAATTCTGTAGAATATACATATTCTGTGTAGAAAATATTTTATGTAGGAAAAATATTGGACAGAATAATTTTTGTTCAATATTTTAAAAATATTTTTTAAATCAAAATAATGACTATTTATTTCTATGTATGAAATATTCTGCATAGAAAATTTGTTGTGTAAGAAAAATATAACATTATTGAATTCTGTGTAGGAAATATTATGTATAGAAAATATTTTGTGTAGGAACAATATAACAATATTAAACAATTTTAAATTCTGTGTAGGAAATATTCTGTATAGAAAATATTTTGTGTAGGAAATATTCTGTTTAGAAAATATTTAGTGTAGGAAAAAAATAACAGTATCAAACAATATTACATTCTGTGTAGGAAATAATTTGTGTAAACATTATTTTGTGTAGGAACGAAATAACAATATTAAATAATTTCGATTCTTTGTAGGAAATATTCTTTATAGAAAATATCCTTTATAGAAAATATTTTGTTTAGGAAAAAATAATAGTATCAAACAATATTAAATTGTGTGCAGGAAATATTCTGTAGCACTTATCTGAGAAAAGATAGTTATAAACAATTATAAATTGTTCAAACAACTATGTTAACTTGCATTAATTATTATTTCACTAAGTTAAAAGTAGGTAAAAAATTTAACATTTCAGAAGATACCGGACCTATATTACATTAATAATGAAAAACATAGTTATAAACAATAATAATTTGTTTAAATAATTATTTTTGCTAAATTGAATTAATTAATTACTCACCCTGTGGGAAAGGTAGAGATATAGTTGTAAGTTTCAACTACTTTTTTACAATTTAACGATTTTATAACATTTTAAAAATCATTATTGAACTGAAAATTTCTATTCTGTGTTTGGTTGAAAATTCGTGTATTTTATTAACAATTAATCTTTGGCAGAAAATTAATCTTTTTGGTTCAATTTTGGTTTAATTAGTTTTTCTTATTTAAACATAAATTCAACTATCAGGTTGAAAATTTCATTAAAAATTAAAATATTTTGTTGAAAATTCATGTATTTTGTTAAAAATTATTCTTTTTGGTAGGAAATTAGTTTTTTATTGAAAATTAGCGTTTTTATTGAAAACTTGTTTTTTTCAGCTAAATTTTGTGTCGAAATTTTTTTTATAGACATTCAATCTTTTTGA
>CAKNXH010081568.1:0-15362 GCA_932178445.1 Andricus quercusramuli
TTTAAAATTATTTCGAAGAATAAAAAAAGATTTCAAAGATTTCAAAAGATTCCTAGAGATTAAAATTTTTGTTCAAATTTTAAAGATTTCTAAGAAATCAAACATTTCAATGATTTCACAAAGTTTTCACAAAGATTTTCATCATTTCACAGGAATTTTAAAGATTTCGCAAATATTACAAATATTTCAAAAGATTCTACAAATTACAGAAAGATTTCTAGAATTTTCAAGATTTAAAATATTTCACGAAGATTTCAGTGATTTCAGAAAGATTCTAAAAAATTGCACAAAGATTTTAAAGATTTCATAAGAGTTCAAAGATTTCAAATGTTGCCAGAAGATTTCGAAGATTTCAGAAAGATTTCAACGATTTTAAAGATTCAAAAATATTTCAAAAATTTCTAAAGATTTCAGAAGATTTCAAAGGATTCCAGAAGACTTATAAAATTTCTGAAAGATTACAAAGATTTCAGAACATTTCACAAAGATTTCAATGATTTTACAAGGATTTCACAAAGATTTTAAAGCATTTTAAAATTATCTTGTTTATCTATTTTTCAATCCTTGATTTTCTTTCATTTTTTTCTTATGTATTTTTATCAGTGGAATGTGTTGATGTGTTTAACGAATTATTCAAAGCTAAATGAAAAAAATTGGTTAAATAAATTAAAAAATACTATATTGGGAAATATAGTAATTATTAATTAATAATTTTTTAATTTAAATTTAAATTTTGAAACGCTGTGATCCCTAAATAATGCCATTGATATTAAAAATATGACACTTCTTCTTTTTACATTAAAAAATATCGTATAATTTGAATACCTACATATGTATGTACAATATATATGTATGCGTATTTTGGTGAAATTTAATTGTGAATACTTGTTTGGAAGTGGAATTTCACTTTCCAAGCCGCGGGAAGGACGCGAGAAATCAAAAGTTTACAAAGATTTCGCAAAGGTTTTATAAAGATTTCACAAAGATTTCATAAAGATTTCAAATATTCCAAAAATATTTGAAGGATTTCAAAAGATTTTACAACGATTTGAAAAATTTTGCAAATATTTCAGAAAAAGTTCAATGATTTTACAAAGATTTCGTGAAGATTTCACAAACATTTCATAAAGATTTCACAAAGAATTTAAAAGTATAAAAAAATCTCAAAACTTTTGCAAGGGTTTCAGAAAGAATTGAAAGATTTCGACAGATTTCAGAAAAGGTTCAGTGATTTTACAAAGATTGCAATGATTTCACAAAGATTTAAAAAGATTCCAGGGATTTCAGGAATTCAAGAATTTAAAAATATTTCAGAACGATTTCACAGATTTCAAAAAGATTTTAAAGATTTCGAAAAGATTCAAAAGTTTATTATCATTATTTATTTTATATTTTTACATTCATATTTATTTTAATTTTTTTATTTTACTTATTATTATTTATTCATTGTTTCATTTTATATTTATTTATATTTCATATCAATATTTATATTTATTTTATATTTATTATTATCATTATTTATCAAAGAAATAAGCAGCATAAACTGATACTGATTTCAGAAAGATTTGAAAGATTTCTCGAATATTTCAAAGATTTCACAAAGATATAAAAGATTTTAAAGAGATTTAAAGGATTTCACGAAGATTTTCAGGAGATTTCAGGAGTTTTCAGAAAGATTTCCAGGATTTCACAAAGATTTCAAAAGATTTCAGAACATTTAAAAGATTTCAAAATATAAAAAAAAATTTTCAATATTTCTGAAGATTTTTTTAGAGATTTCGCAAAGATTACACATATTTCAAAATTATTTCAAGGATTTCACGAAGATTTTCAGGAAATTTTAGAAAGATTTCCAGGATTTCACAAAGATTTCAAAAGATTTCAGAACATTTAAAAGATTTCAAAATATAAAACAAAAATTTCAATATTTCTAAAGATTTTTCAGAGATTTCGCAAAGATTACACAGATTTCAAAATTATTTCAAGGATTTCACAAACAATTAAAAAGATTTCACAAAAAATTCAAAGCATTTTTTTTCTAATTCAAACTTATCAGTAGAAGTGCTTTAAAGATTTCAAAATATATGTCGAAAAAGATTCTTAACGATTTCAAAAAAATATTGTTTTATCATTGCAGGATTTCAGAAAGTTTTAGAAAAACTTTCAATAATTTTAACAAATATTTCGAAGTTTTGAAAATATTCAAAAATAATTCGAAAATTTGAAAAAATTTCAAAAATTTTCAAACAAAATTTAGATCTTTCAAGATTTTTTTTCAAAAAATATAGAAGCTATATTATATTATGAAACTAAGATTTCAAATTTTTTCCCGTTCGCCAAAAAGTCCTAAATACCTTTTAAATGGACAAGAATTTTGTCTAAAATTTTGTAAAATCCTGTAAAAAAAATTTCTTAAAAGTTTTCTAGATACTTCTTCATCATATCTGAAATCTTCAACAAATTTTTTGATTTTTTCCGAGAAAGCCAAGGAAATTACAAAGAAACGTGAAAAAATATTTATCTTAAATTTTTATTTTGTAAAAAATTAATTATCCCTTCAAGTTATAATTTTCAGAAAAATATTTTAATTTCTTGACTGACAAATCTTCTTTTGTTTAAAATTTAACCACTTAGTTAAAAGCTGAACTAAAAAAAATTATCTTTTTGGTAGAGGATTCAACTATATTGTTGAAAATTAGTTTTTTTTTTTAATGAATTCCACTGTTTTTGATTTGAAAATAAAATCGTTTTGGATTAGAATATTAATTTTGGGTTGAATTCACTTACTTGGATAAAAGTTCTACTACTTTGCTAAAAGTTTATTTTTTTGGTTGAAGATTCATCATTTTAGTAAAAAAAATGCATTTTTTTTTTGTAGAGAATTTTTGGTAAAAAAATCATAGTTTTGGTTGAAAATGAACTTTTTTGTTGAAAATTCATATTTTCGGGTTAAAAATTAAACTTTTTGTAGAAAATTCATCTCTTTTAGAAAATATTTTATTTTGTTTGGTTAAAAATACAAGTGGTTGAAAACTAATATTTTTTGGTTGAGGATTCAACTATTTTGTTGAAAATTTGTCTTTTTTGGATGATTATAACTCTTTTTAATTTAAAATAAGAATCTTTTTGCATTAAATAAAGCTATTTCATTTTTTAAATGAGAATTCGTCTTTTTTAGTTAAATTTAACTACTTGGTTGAAAGTTCGACTACTTTGTTAAAAAGTTATATTTCTGCGGTTAACAAAAAATTTATTTGTTTGAAAATTCGTCTCTTTTGGAAAATATTTAATTTATTTTTATCTAAAAATACAACTGGTTGAAAATTAATGTTTCTTGTTAGAGGATTCAACTATTTTATTCAAAAGTTGTCTGTTTGATGAATTTAACTGTTTCTTATGTAAAATAAAAATCTTTTTGGTTTGAAATATCAACTATTACATTTTTTATAGAATTTATCTTTTTGTTTGAAAATTCAACTATTTTGTTGAATATTAACTTTTTTCTTAAAAGTTTTATTTGACATATCTTAAATTTTCAAAAATCTTTTCGAATTTTTTAAGAATTTCAGGAAAATTATATTTATATACCTTAAAAATAAATAGACCGGAAATATCTTTTTTTTTTAATGAGGATTCAACTATTTTGTTGAAAATTCGTATTTTTTGGTAGAAAATTAATATTCTTAGTTGAAAATTCATTTATTTTTTATTTTTTTATTGATGAAATTCTATTTTAGTGGAAAATTTGTCTTTTTGGGTAGAGAATTAATCATCTTGGTATTAAAAACTGTTTTGTAGAAAATTCATCTGTTTTGGAAAATATTTAATCTTTTTTGGTAAAAAATAGAACTGGTTAAAAAGTAATCTTTTGTGGATGTCTTTTTTAGATTTTTATCATTGTTTTCGATTTAAAATCAAAATCTTTTTGTACTAAGATATCAACTGTTACATTTTTCGATGAGAATTCATCTTTTTTTTTTTTTTTTTTGAAAATTAAACTATTGGTTTAAACATGAACTTTTTTGTTGAAACCTTGATTTGACAGAGGGGCCCTCAAAAAATACGTAATGCTTTTTCCCATACCTGAAATTTTCCAAAAGATTTTGTAATTTCCCCTCAAATCGAAAAATTGCATGCTTGATGATGCTAGTATTAAAAAAATTAAGGCACTTAAGCAACAGTATATTTGGGTGAAACTTAATTGGGAATACTTGTTTGGAAGGAGAATTTCTCTTTAAGAGCCGCGTGAAGGACGAAATGGAAAAAAAAGAAGAAAAAAACAAAATAAAAAAAAACGATGAGGTAATTGAATATGGAAAGGAAGATGAGTGCGGACGCTATTAGTGCGGAAAGGGAAACAAATGTGAGAAAAGATTACGACGTGAATCGGTGAATGAATAGACAGACACCTGTAATTAGTCCAGCTATAAAAGCAGGCGTTCCTTTCGACTTTGGCCGAATTCCAGCGCGGACTTTCAGCCCGCGCTGCGACTGGAATTCCAACTACGCTGATTCTCCAGCGTTTCTTCTCCAACTGTTGCAATAAGTAAAACGTTGCGTGTCACGTACCAGGGCTGTACGATCATTCAAATCGTCGTTCGTTATCGAAAAGAAACTCGATACATACTTACCTACCTATATTATTCGATTAGAAACGTATTTATTATAGGCACATAGTAGTATGCCTACTTTGCTTTGATTTGCACTTGTTTCTTTATTTTATTTCCTACTTTACTGACATTTTTTTCTATCATACCAATTGATCCACCCGATGCAATAACCCGCTCAATGAAATAACCCGCCCGATTCAATAACCCGCCCGATTCAATAACCCGCCCGATGAAATAACCCGCCCGATGAAATAACCCACCCGATACAATAACCCGCCCGATGCTTGAAAACGCGTAAAAGTATTGTCCGATCGTCTCAAAGAAAGAAAATTTTCAAAATCGAGAATTCAATTTTTAGGAGACGTAGAATTCTAAATAAGGAAGCACACCTTTTTCCTTGTATAATTTATTTTGCTGCACGCTTATTTTTAATAATAAAAACGAAATATTGAAAAAAGTTGCTACCTGATTTAATTAAGTTTTAAAACTTAAACCGTTTTAACTCGGTCAAATATTATTGAAATGAGTTCATATTTGTAGGACGTATTCAAAATACTCTAGCGATGCCTAGGAAATCATGAAAAAGTTAACAATCACTTATTGTTTAATAATATTTAATTGTCCATAAATGAGGTCAATCGATAATTGTGGTTTCTTGGTTTCGCCGGTAAAAAGTATCCAGGTAACTTCTACTTTCAAACAACTTCCAGTGAGTGATTTGTTCAGCAATGTTGAATGAAGTTTTTTGGAAAACCTCATATCGAATCTTTGGAAATTTACTGAGATATGCAGACTTAGAAAAAGTAATTGACGTCGCCCGCGCTGATTGAACTTTGAGAACGCTGCCTGACAGAGCAGTCCTCGCGACGCATTAGCTAACAGCGCGGGCAGACATCGAGTGCTTTTTCCAAAGCTGACTATCTCAGTAAATTTCCAATGATTCGATACGAGATTTTCCAAAAAACTTCATTCAACATTGCTGAACAAATCACTAACTGGAAGATGTTTTAATTTGAAGTTACCTGGATACTTTTTACCGGCGAAACCAAGAAAACACAATGATCGATTGACCTCATTTTACAATTAAATATTAATAAACAATAAGCGACTGTAAACTTTTTAATGATTTCCTAGGCATCGATAGAGTATTCTGAATACGTCCTACAAATATAAACTCATTTCAATAATATTTGGCCGAGTTAGAACGATTTAAGTTTTAAAACCTAATTAAATCAGGGAGCAACTTTTTACAGTATTTCGTTTTTATTGTTAAAAATAAAAGTTTGGCAAAAAAAATCCTAAGAGGAAAAAGTTTCACTTTTTTATTATCTACAATTCTACGTTTTCAAAAAGTTGATTTTTCGATTTTGAAAATTTTCTTTCTTCGAGACGATTGGACTTTACGCGTTTTCGAGCATCGGGCGGGTTATTGCATCCGGCGGGTCAATACCACTTGAACTGAGATATCGAGCTGAAAGTTTGGGAAATTATGAAAAGGGACTAGGAACGTTTATCTACTAATATATTTTTACAACTACAAAAAAAAATAGTTTTTGGAAATTTTGTATTGCATCTGTGAAAATTTGTTAGTACATAAACAGTGTATCACATATTTTATTAACATTTATTTAAATATATAGGATTATTATTTTGGTAATTTTTGTATTGCAAATAAGAAATTTCCAAATGATTATTACAAACGTTCCGGGACCTTGATGTGGGTAAAAAGAATTTTTTTTCTGGAGGATATACATTTTTTTATTGTTTTAAATATACTGTAAATTTTTCTGACGTGCACCAAAAAACTTGATGTTCTCTTACAATAGAAGATTCATTTTTTTTAAAGGCAGCTGTTTGTTTGAAAATTAATCTGTTTTGGTTAACAATTTAACTTCTTTGTTGAAAGTGGAACTACTTTGTCAAAAACTAATTTTTCTTCATGATTGTTCATCATTTTAGTTTAAAAACCTTTTTTTTTTGCTGGAAAAATTTACTAAATTGTTGAAAAATCTTTTTTTTTTGTTTAAAATTATTTTTTTTTAACTGAAAATTTAACTATTTCATGTTTGATTGGAAATTCATCTTCTTCAGTTGAAAAAAAAACTATTTGGTTGAAAATGGATGTATTTTGTGGTAATGTAAAAATCTTTTTGGTAAGTAATTGATCGTTTTTGGTTGAAAATTTAATTCTTTTGTTTTATTTTGAATCTTCAGTTTAAAAGTTATTCTCCTACTGTATACTATATTTTGAACATGCATATTTTTTTGACAAATTCAATCTTTTTTGGTTGAAATTCTTTTTTTTTTTTTAATTAGCAATTATGTTTTTGATAGAAAATTTACTATTTTAATTGAGAATTCATGTATTTTGTTGAAAATGTATCTTTTTGGTAGAAATTTTACTTTTTAGTTGAAAATTGAACTATTTGGTTAAAAATTAATTTTTTCGGTTGAAGATTCATCATTTTAGTTAAAAGCTCATTCGTCTTTTTCGCTTGAAAGTTCAACATTTTCGATGAACTTTTTTTTCATTACGGACTGAGAAGCCTTTCTTGGTTGAAAATTTAAATATTTTGTTTGAAATTTCGTTGTTTAAAATTAACTTTTTCAACTTGAAATTTATCTTTTATAATTAGAACTTTATTTATTTTGTTGATCTGTGCGTTTTATGGTGGGTTTTGTAAAGCAGAAAATGTTTTATTTTCTTTAAAATTTTGTTGGTTTAAAAAAAGTATCTAGCCAACAAAAACAGTAAAATCTAATTCTATTTTTACAAAAACCTCTAGTAGATGTATTTTTAATTCTTTGAAAAGAATATACCGCCTGTGAAGTTTAAAAAAAAAACAGAATTTCTCGAATTTTGTACTTCGAACTCAACTCGTGGCATGGCATACGAAAATCTTTGTAAAAAGTCTGATATTTATATCACATAGTCTTTGAAGTCTTATCTCCAATTCAAGTCAATAAAACTTCAAAAATCTTGACGGGTTCCCGAGATATGACCAAAAAAGTCCAAGCCTATCTGCATCAAGTTTCGGTCCCTCAAGCAGCCAGGCTGACCGACAAGCGGTATTCGCCGAGAATTTCTCAGATTTTGTTCCTTAACTTCAACTAGTACTATGAGTTGGGAAACTTAAGGGAAAAAATGAAATTAACAGGACGTGATGTTTGAAATCTTATCTTTAATGTAAACCAATAAAATTTCTGAAATATTCGCGGGTTCCCAAGATATGACAAAAAATATCCAATCATGTCTGAGTCGAGTTTCAGTCGGCGTTCACCGTTGTCGGCCAGTCTGGCTGCTTGAGGGACCGAAACTCGACGCAGATACGCTTGGACATTTCCTGTCATATCTCTGGAACCCGTAAAGAATTTTGAAATTTTATTGGCTTAGATTGAAGACAAGACTTCAAAGCCTATGTGGTATAAATTTCAGATTTTTTTCTACAACTTTCCTATCTTTCCAACAGTTTAGTAAAAAAGTTTCTCGCTCCTTTTTTGAACGAGTAATCGCGTTTCAAAGTCAGTAATGATTTTTAATGGTACTCGTGTTAGTCTAGAAAAATTAAGTTTAGCAAATTTTAGGTTGAAAATGTGTACAAGGAACACTTTCCCCTGGCGAAAATATCGGATGGGAATTCCTTTCGAACCAATCCGAAATCATCCGAATCATTCCGGAATCAGTATCCGAACCAATCCGAGTTAATTCGAACCAATCCGAAAAAATTTCTATATTTCGTTCGATCCAAATCGGTCAATAATTAATCCGACTCAATCCGGTTCAATCCGAATTTGGATTGACCTAAAGCGATTTTCAATCCGAACGAATCCAATTCAATCCGAACTCGGATTCATTCGTATTGATTTGATTTGATTGGGTCAAAAGAAATGTAGAACTTTTTTCGGATTGCTTCAAATTGACTCGGATTGGTTCGGATAGAGACTCCGGAATGATTCGCATTGGTTCGGAAGGAATTCCTATCCGATACTTTCGCCAGACTCGCTATCATAAATTTGGTTAGAGTTTTGTTTGTTTTTATTTTCATGAATAAATTATATTTGAATAAATTGAATGAAGGTCGCGATGATTGTGTGTTTCAGGAACTTAAAGAGAACACGACATTGGAAGAGCTGAGGACCATAGCGTCGTACTACTTTGGCGGTCAGGGAAAAGCTTTGCGGCCGATGGTAGCGATCCTCATGGCACGGGCCATCAATTACCATAAAGAAAGAAAGTGAGTCGTACGGGCATTGCCTTCAATTCATACTCCACGAATCCCTGCTTTTAAACTTGAACCACATAAACCTTGGGCAAATATCAACTGGAAATTTATACATTTATTCACCACTAGGCTACTAATTTTTCTATTAGTTTTTATTATTTACTAGACAATTACGTTCAATTATTCGTTCAAATTTCTTGACCAATCAACTTCTTGATTTCATAGCACAAAAAGTATTGAAGAATTATTTTCATTGAAACATTGAAATCACTTTTACTTCATATTTTTCTAAAAATTTGAATTTTTAATAACACTTTAAACTGTTCCAGATAAAATTAAAATATATGTGAACGTAATTTCAGAATGAAAATTCAGATACTCATTTCACAACATCCCAAAATTTAGAAAAATATACATTGGATTGTATTAGTTTTCATTATTTACTAGACAATTACGTGCGCGCGCTAACTTTTGTGTTCATGTTTCTCCTTTATTCAATTTTCGAATCACTATTTATTCGTTCAAATATCTTGACCAATCAAATTCTTGATTTCATAGCACAAAAAGTATTGAAGAATTATTTTCGTTGAATCATTGAAATACTTTTTACTTCATATTTTTCTGAAAATTTGAATTTTTAATGACCCTTTAAACTATTCCAGAGAAGATTAAAATATATGTGAACGTAATTTCAGAATGCAAATTCAGATACTCATTTCACAACATCCCAAAATTAAAAAAAATATAGATCATTGGAATAGAGATATTTTAAACATTACCAAACTTTTATTATAAAAATTATAGCCAATATTCAATTACATAGCCTTAAAGCAAATAATCAATTTATTTAATTAATTTAAGCAAATCAAAATTTAATATTCATATAATTTAATATTGCGAGGAAAATTAATCAGCTAATAATTAATTAATCTGTTCACAACATAAAAAGCATTACACTATATTATGTAACTGGAATACGAGTATTTCAAATATAAATAAACTTCTATTATACAAATTATAGCCAATATTCAATTACATAACTTAAAAATAAATAATCGATTCATGTCACTTAGTAGAGAAAAAATTAAAGTTCAATCTTCATGTAATTTGCTATTGTGAAAAAAAACTAATCCGCTAATAATTAATCAATCAGTTTACAAAATAAAAAGCATTCAACTATAATTTGTATTAAAACATTCAAAACATTTTTACTTCACTTAATTTTTTTTAAATTTGAACTTTCAGTTCTGAAAATTCAATTTATTAATAACCTTTCAAACTAATTCCAGAAAATGTGAGTTTCAATAGAATCAGTTGATAATTAATTAATCAGTTGACAACATCAAAAGCATTGAACAATTATTTTCATTGCAAAATTCAAATAATTTTTACATTCTATATATTTTTTTTTAAATTACGTTTCTACATATTGAATTTATTAATGACCTTCAAAACTAATTTAAAAAAAAATTAAAATATATTTACGTATTGTTCGATGATTTCACCACATAAAAAGCAATAAACAGTTCTTTTAATAAAAACATTCGAATAATTTTTACTTTATACTTTGTTGAAAATTTGAATTAACATATTTCACAACATCACAAAAATTTACAAAAGCTATACAATTGGAATAGAGGTATTTCGAACATAAATAATCTTTTATTATAAAAATTATAGCCAATATTCAATTACATAGCCTTTAAGTAAATAATCAATTTATGCAATTAGTTTAAACAAATCAAAATTTAATATTTATTTAATTTAATATTTTGAAGAAAAACAATCAGCTCATAATTAATTAATCTGTTCACAACATAAAAAGCATTAAACTATAATTTTCATTCAGGCATTCAAATCATTTTAACTTTACATTTATTTTAAATTTTCATTTTCATTTCTGAAAATTTGATTGACTAGTAACCTTTTCTAGTAATTTGAGAAAAAATTAAAACATATTTACATATAATTTTGAAAATTGAATTCAGATAATCATTTCGCAACATCACAAACGCGCATTATCATGATAAAGAAGAACATCTGCGACTGGATTAGAAATATAAATTATTTGTTTAATAAAAAAAACATTTGTTGTGAATTAATTTTTATAAACAATTATGTGGTTTTCCCTTTTCTATCAGCACAAAAATTTGTTTGTTATTAAAAATAAAATAAATGGAGATATAGCACTGTATAATAAAAAAATTAATAAAAACGAATGTTCCTAATTGTTTTAAACAAAGTACGTAAACATATCGTCATAATGTACATTTTCCGGTAAAAAAATTATCTTTCCAATCACACGATACTATTATGGACTAATGGATATTACAGTGGTATAAATTCTACCTTTTAATCATTTACTGTAATTGTTATTAACAAATGATATAAACAAATTGTCCAAATATGAATTTTTTATTGGAATTTTTTTCTTAATCAGACAATACTGTTAAAGTCTGAGGGATACAACATTGTTTTAAATGTTACCTCTTAATTGTTTATTGTAATTGGTATTAATAAATTATGTAAAAAAAATTTCCAAATATGTTATTTTCAGCAATTTTAAGCTAGAAACATTAATTTATACATTAAAATTTGTTTCGAAATGTTTTTAAATATTTGCTTAAAAATAATTGTAAAATTTTCCAGGAATCTAATAATAATTTTATTATATTGGAACTCGAACTTTCCCAAAAAAATTTTGGAAAATCTTGCAAAAGTAAAATAAATACCTTAAAATCATCCAGATTCTTTTTTTTAAACTTTAGAAATCTTATTAAATATTCTTTTCAAATTAATTTTTCAACCAAAAAATTATTGTTCGTTTTTCTAGAAATTTTGATAAAATTTTTGAATTCATTTAAAACCTTTCAGAATGCTCAAAAAGCTTATAAATTTTGTGTTCAACATCTTCAAACATCTACATTGTGTTGTAAATGTTTTGAATTCTTTACACGTTTCAAATTATTTTGGAATCTTTTCAAAACTTCTAAATATATTTTAAACTTGCTCGATTATTTTCCAAATCAAAAATTGTTCAATTCTTATTTATTATCCAACAAATTTTTAAAATATTTTAAAATATTCTCTCAAAACTAATTTTTCAAAATAAAAAAAGAATTTTAATATTCCCAGCAAAGTTAAGAAATTTTTTTATTTTCTCAAAACCTTAAATAATTTGACTTACATATTAAAAAATTGTAAAATAGAACAATTAAAATTGTACGGTTCAAAGTTTTAATTTAACACTGAAATATTAACGATTCCAGGCTTTCTATTTGAAATAATTAAGTTTAAAATTGTTTAGTTTTTAATATTTCATTTATAATTGCGCATTTTAAATGCAAAATAAAATATTGCTAAAAATTCAGCAAAAATATAAATACTTGATTAACAAATTTCAAATTAAATGGGTTAAAAATGGAATATTTCAGATTGAAACAATATTTGAATAGGCTTTCAATTTGAAAAATTGAATCGTCCTCTAAAGTAAATTAATGTTACAGTTTCCCAATATTTCAACTTTTGTGAAATCTTTTATTTTTTTGTGAAGATTTGTAATTTTCTACAATAATTTACGGAAAATGAATAGTGTTTTTATAACGTCAAAAACCCAAATTGAAAAAATTTGAAATTCTATAGTTTTCTATAACACCTTGTAGATTTTTACAACAAAGTAGAAAAAAATATTAATAAAAAGTTATGCAAATTTTTGAGTTGTAGAAACTTGTACTTTATTGTAAAGTTTTTTACTTTTCTACAAGAAAAAATTAGCTATTTGTACTTAACTCTATTTTTTGTTGTTAAATTTTGTACATTCTGTACAAAAAAGTACATTTTTATTACTTTTTTTCAATTATATAGTACTGTGTGTTAATTTCTTTTTTTTTTAAATCAAAAAAAATTTTGCGCTGATAAAAAAGTAAAAACCACGTATTTGTTTATAAAATTTGTTTACAACAAATGTTTTGTTTATTGAGCAAATTATTCACAATCGGTGAATATTCATCATGGATTGTCGACCATCTGGAGTATAGTTTCGTTGTTTGCACTGTTTGTCGGGAATTTAATGCTAAGTATTAAAAAAAACCTTAAAATCGGGTAAAAAGTGCGACCTCTGCACCTCTGTTGTTGTTTTTGTTGGTTTGTTGTTGTTTTCGTTGATGTTTTTGTTGTTTGTTGTTGTTTTGTTGTTGTTGTTTTTGTTGTTGTTATTGTAGTAAAACGAAGGAGCGTGTTTATGACTCTTAGAATATTAGAAAAACCGGTTGAAGTGAAAGGGAGACCAGAATCTCTTGTCACGATATTAACAGATGTTCAAGTGTCAAGTTGAGTCTATATGTAGGACTAGTTGAAGAATGGGATTACATAGAAATTTTATGATAGTGCATAGGTATTCATAAATTACAATTGGTATGAAGATGTTACCGAATATCTACAGCTCATAATTGATGATGTGTTCTTAGTCAATGGACATTTACATACTTTACATTACATAAGCTCACTGTAATTGATAGCAGTGATGTGAAATAACTAGAGTAACACTCGTTTCTACACAAATTTATTCCACACAAAATATATCGTCCACAACGTATAATGATCATATTTTTCCTACACAAAATATTTTCTACACAAAATATTCCCTACACAGAATTAATTATTGTTTAATACTGTTATATTTTTTCTACACAAAATATTTTCTGCACATAATATTTCCTACATAGAATTTAATACCGTTATATTCTTCCTACACAACGTATTTTCAATGCAGAATATATTCCGCACAGAAATAAATAGTAAGTATTTTATCCTGAAAATATTTTAAAAATATTGTACAAAAATTATTCTGTCCAATATTTTTCCTGCATAAAATATTTTCTATGCAAAATGTTTCCTACGCAGAATTTCATACTGTCATCTTTTTCTTATACATTTTTTCTGCCCAGGATATTTTCTACACAGAATTTAATATTGTTTAATACTTTTATTTTTTTCCTACACAAAATATTTCCTACACAGAATTAATCATTGTTTAATATTTATATATTCTTCCTAGGCAAAATATGTTCTGCACTTCATATTTCCTACACAGAAATAAATAGCAAGTATTTTTTCCTGACTACATGTTAAAAATATTGTACAAAAATTATTCTGTACAATATTTTTCCTAAATAAAGTATATTCTGCACAGAATGTTTCACACTAAATATTTTTGTGTAAAATGTGCCTCTCTTGAATATCTTCACTCAGAATTATTGTCATATAGCAGCAACAATATTTGAAGTAAAATTATAATCGTATTATTTTGTGTAGTATCTACGATGTTTTGAGAATGTCTTCATAATAAAACATTACTATTTAATTCTGTAGAATATACATATTCTGTGTAGAAAATATTTTATGTAGGAAAAATATTGGACAGAATAATTTTTGTTCAATATTTTAAAAATATTTTTTAAATCAAAATAATGACTATTTATTTCTATGTATGAAATATTCTGCATAGAAAATTTGTTGTGTAAGAAAAATATAACATTATTGAATTCTGTGTAGGAAATATTATGTATAGAAAATATTTTGTGTAGGAACAATATAACAATATTAAACAATTTTAAATTCTGTGTAGGAAATATTCTGTATAGAAAATATTTTGTGTAGGAAATATTCTGTTTAGAAAATATTTAGTGTAGGAAAAAAATAACAGTATCAAACAATATTACATTCTGTGTAGGAAATAATTTGTGTAAACATTATTTTGTGTAGGAACGAAATAACAATATTAAATAATTTCGATTCTTTGTAGGAAATATTCTTTATAGAAAATATCCTTTATAGAAAATATTTTGTTTAGGAAAAAATAATAGTATCAAACAATATTAAATTGTGTGCAGGAAATATTCTGTAGCACTTATCTGAGAAAAGATAGTTATAAACAATTATAAATTGTTCAAACAACTATGTTAACTTGCATTAATTATTATTTCACTAAGTTAAAAGTAGGTAAAAAATTTAACATTTCAGAAGATACCGGACCTATATTACATTAATAATGAAAAACATAGTTATAAACAATAATAATTTGTTTAAATAATTATTTTTGCTAAATTGAATTAATTAATTACTCACCCTGTGGGAAAGGTAGAGATATAGTTGTAAGTTTCAACTACTTTTTTACAATTTAACGATTTTATAACATTTTAAAAATCATTATTGAACTGAAAATTTCTATTCTGTGTTTGGTTGAAAATTCGTGTATTTTATTAACAATTAATCTTTGGCAGAAAATTAATCTTTTTGGTTCAATTTTGGTTTAATTAGTTTTTCTTATTTAAACATAAATTCAACTATCAGGTTGAAAATTTCATTAAAAATTAAAATATTTTGTTGAAAATTCATGTATTTTGTTAAAAATTATTCTTTTTGGTAGGAAATTAGTTTTTTATTGAAAATTAGCGTTTTTATTGAAAACTTGTTTTTTTCAGCTAAATTTTGTGTCGAAATTTTTTTTATAGACATTCAATCTTTTTGA
>CAKNXH010081571.1:910-12772 GCA_932178445.1 Andricus quercusramuli
AAAAATTCATCTATTCTGTTGAAAATGCAATATTTTTACTTTAATATTAATTTTTTAATTGAATATTTAACTATTCTATTTTTGGTTGAAAAATGATCGTTTTCAGTTCAAAATTCAAATAGTTGTTTAAAAATTGATCTTTTCTAGTTCACAATTGATCTGTTTGGTTGAGAATTGATGTATTTTGTTGAAAAATCGTCTTTTACGTTAGAAAATTAATCTTTTTGGTTGAAAATTTATCTATCTGGTTAACAATTCATCCATCTTGTTGAAAAATCAATATTTTTGCTTAAATAATTAGAAATTTAAAGGGTTTAAAACTTTAAATTAAATTTTATATTTTGTCCACATTAATTTGACCAAAATATTTACTAATATATTTCAGAATATCTTGAATATAATTTTTCAAAGCTTTTTAAATAAAACATGTTTTATATTTAACTATTTGTTAACATTTTTTTAAATCCTTTTTTAACTGAAAATTTAAATATTAGATGTTTGGTTGAAGATTCATCTTCTTCTGTTGAAAATTCAAATTTTTGGTTGAAAATTAGTTTTTTATTGGAAATAATTTTGTTTTTACTGAAAATTTAACTAAGTTTTCTGTCGAAAATATTTTTTCTAATAGGAATTTAATCTTTTTGGTTGAAAATTCATTTATCTGGTTGTAAATTTAACTATTTCTTTGAAAATTTATTTTATTTGCTTAAAAACTTATTTCTCTAACTGAAAATTTAACTATTCTATTTTTTCTTGAAAGTTTATCTTTTTTTATTAGAAAATCATCTATTTTGTCCAAAATTTGTCTTTTTTGATTGCAAGATTACCTTTTCTGTTGACAATTGTAGTAAAAAAAATTGTGTAGAATATTAATCTTTTTGGTGGAAACTTCATCTTTTTGATTGAAAATTTAACTATTTGGTTGGAAATTCATCTTTTTGGTTGAAAATTCAACTATTTTCTTGAAAATTCTTCTATTGGATAGAACATTAATCTACTTGGTTGAAAATTTGTCCTTTTGGTTGAAAATTCAACTGTTTGGTGTAAAATTCATATTTTTTGGTCGAGAATTCATATTTTATTGTAGAAACAAGACATTTATTGAAATAAATACATTTTTTATTTGAAATTTTTTTATTTCGTTTGTGAAAGATTCTATGGGATTTTTGAAAATAAAGTTTTGCGGCTACCCTGTTTTAGCTTTGTTAAGCGATTTCATATTTTTCACTATCAGAACTGATTACTGCTTCAGCAACAATGCGCGAAAATTTCATATCAGCTTTCGCTGCAGTCGGAAATGCAGCTGCTAAATTAGCTTAAAATTCGATAAGTCAGTCAAATTTCAACCAGTTCTAATCAAACGTTGCTCTTTACTGACTGAATTGAACTCATATTGATTATATTAAGAGCAAAAAATTATCGTATTTAAAATTTTTTTAAATTAGCATTAAATTATTTTACTAAAAAGGGTTGAAAAACGTAAAATTTTAAAATTAATATTAACATTTTTTCTTGAACAGAACATCTTGCAAAAGATGTTGTTGTTAAATTTGAATAAATCGGGAAAAATTAAAAACTTTGAAATACCTCTGAAGTACCTCAAAAAAAATGTTTTATTCTGGACAACCAGGAAAAGTTCTGGAATTTTTTTCTGAAGAAACGCTAGACACCCTGAATTTAAGAATAATCAAGGATATGTAATTAATTTCGTGATGACCCTATATGAAAATAATCAGGGTGGCGATTTAACCGGGAATTTTATTGGCCGGGAAATGACGGAGAATTTAATTTAAAAAACCCAGAGCTTACATGGAACAGGATTTTTTTTTTTTTTTTAATTATAATTCGGATTTAGAAGAAAGGAATTTGAAGGAATTCCTCTTCCATTTGGTTGAAAATTTATATTTTGCATTTAAAAACTAAACCGTTTTTTTATTTTTTTACTCTGAAAAGTTCGTCCTTTTTTTGTAGAAAATTAATTCTTATTGTTGAAAGTTCATCTTTTTGGCAAAAAATTCAAATATTTCAGTTGAAGATTCATCATTTTAGTTAAATTTTACCTTTAAGGTTGGAAATAAACTTATTTGGTTGGAAGTTACTCTTTTGTTGAAAAATGATCTTTTTTGGTTGAAAAATTATTTTTTTTAGTTGAAATTTCGTATTTTTTTTGTAAAAATTAATCTTCTTTATATAAAGTTAATCTTTTTGGTCAAAAATTCAATTATTGTAGTGAAAGGTTCATCATTTCAGTTAAAAATTCACCTTAAATCAATTATTTAAACTTGGAATTTCATTATTTAAGTTTTGTGTGACAATTTATCTTTTTATAGTTATGAAAATTCAACTATTTCTGTTGAAGATTCATTGTATTAGTCGGAAACTTTTATGCTTCAAAATCAATTTTTTAAACTAAAAATGTTACTACTTGTTGGAAAATTTGTTTTCTCTAATAAAAAATTCCAGTATTTCTTCAAAAATTCATGCATTTTGTTGAAAAGTTGTATTTTTTGTTGTCGAAAATTAGTCTTATATGAAAATTAATCTTCTGGTTTGTTAATGCAATTGTTCCAGTTAAATATTCATCATTTTAGTTGCAAATGCATATTTTGGTTTAAAATTGAACTATTCCAGTTGAAGATTCGTAATTTTATATTTAAAAATTCATCACTTTATTTGGAAATTGAACTATTTTCTTGAAAATCTTTTTTTTTACTTAATTGTTTCAACTGAAAGTTTAACTATTTAAGCTTTTATTTCAAAATGCATAGCTTTGTTCGAAAATGTAACTATTCTTTTGAAAGTTAGTTTTTTTTTGTTGAAAATAATTTTTTAAACTAAAAATTTAACTGATTCCAATTAAATATTCGATAATTTCAGTTAAAAATTCATCTGTTTAGTTGAACATAAATTTTGTAACCTATTATTTTTTTATTAAAGTTTTGGTTGATAACTTATCTTTTTTAGTACAAATTAATTTGTTGTTTGAAAATTCAACTATTTCAGTTGAGGATTCATTGTTTTAGTTGAAATGTCTTATGTTTGGTTTAAAATTAATTTTTTAACTAAAAATGTTACTATTTGGTGGAAAATTGGTCTTCTTTAATTAAATATTCAACTATTTCATCATTTTAGTTGAAAATTCATCTTTTTGTTTTAAAAATGTTACTATTCCAGTTGAAGATTCATAATTTTATTTGAAAATTCATCGCTTTGGTTGAAAATTTAACTATTTTGTTAAAAATCAATTTTTCCAACTAAAAGTTTAACTATTTACACTTTTATTTCCAAATTCATAACTTTGTTAGAAATTGTAACTATTTTTTTATAGTTTTTTTTTTGAAAGTGGTATTTCAAAATTCATCGCTTTGGTTGAAAATTAAACTATTTTGTTGAAAATCTGTTCTTTCTAAATTATTTGTTAGTTTAACTATTTACAATTTTATTTCAAAATTCATAACTTTATTTGAAAATGTAACTATTTTTTTGAAAGTTAGTTTTTTTTTGTTGAAAATAATTTTTTAAACTAACAATTCAACTGATTCCAATTAAATATTCGATAATTTCAGTTAGAAATTCATTCGTTTGGTTGAACATTAATTTTGTAAACCTTAAGTTTATTATTTAAGCATTGGTTGATAACTTATCTTTTTTTAGTAAAAATTAATTTTTTCAACTAAAAGTGTTAATATTCGATTGACAATTTATCTTCTAATTAAAAATTCAACTATTTCTTCAAAAGTTCATGTATTTTGTTGAAAGTTTTTATTTTTTGTTGGAAAATTAATCTTGTTGTTTGAAAATTAATTTTTTCAACTAAAAATTTAACTTGTTCCAATTAAATATTCGATAATTTCAGTTAAAAATACATCTGTTTGGTTGAACATACATTTTTTTAACCTAATATTTTTTTATTTAAGTTTTGGTTGATAATTTATCTTTTTTAGTACAAATTAATTTTTGGTTCGAAAATTCAACTATTACAGTTAAGGATTCATTATTTTAGTTGAAATTTCTTATGTTTGGTTTAAAATTAATTTTTGTAACTAAAAATGTTACTATTTGGTGGAAAATTGGTCTTTTTAAGTTAAATATTTAAATATTTCTTCAAAAGTTCATGTATTTTTTTCAGAAAATCAATTTTTTATTTGAAAATTATTTTTCTTGTTTGAAATTCCAAGTGTTCCAGTTAGATATTCATCATTTTAGTTGAAATTCATCTTTTTGGTTTAAAATTTAACTATTCCAGTTGAAGATTCGTAATTTTATCGAAAATTCATCGCTTTGGTTGAAAATTTAACTATTTTATTGAAAATCAATTTTTTCAACTGAAAGTTTAACTATTTACAATTTTATTTCCAAATTCATAACTTTGTTAGAACGTGTAACTATTTTTTTAAAATGTTTTTTATGTCGAAAGTAGTTTTTTTTTGCCTACAAATTTAACTTATTCCAATTAAATGTTCGATAATTTGATTTGAAAATTCATCTTTTTGGTTTAAAATTTAACTATTCCAGATGAAGATTCATAATTTTATTTTTTTATTTTATTTTTTCAAAGTTATTATTTTTTTAAAAATAATTTTATAAACTAAAAATTTAACTGATTCCAATTAAATATTCGATAATTTCAGTTAAAAATTCATTCGCGTGGTTGGACGTTAATTTTTTAAACCTTAAGTTTCGTTATTTAAGCATTGGTTGATAATTTATCTTTTTTAGTAAAAATTAATTTTTTGTTTGAAAATTCAACATTACAGTTGAGATTCATTGTTTTAGTTGAAATTTCTTATGTTTGGTTTAAAATTAATTTTTTAAATAAAAATGTGTCTATTTGGTGGAAAATTGGTCTTCTTTAATTAAATATTCAACTATTTCTTCAGAAGTTCATGTATTTTGTTGAAAAATTGTTTTTTTTTTTGTTTTTTTTTTGTAAAAATCAATCTTTTTATTTGAAAATTAATTTTCTTGTTTGAAAATCCAAGTGTTTCAGTTAGGTATTCATCATTTTAGTTGAAAATTCATCTTTTTGGTTTAAAATGTAACTATTCCAGTTGAAGATTCATAATTTTATTCGAAAATTCATCGCTTTGGTTGAAAATTTAACTATTTACAATTTTATTTCCGAATTCATATCTTTGTTAGAAATTGTAACTATTTTTTATAGTTTTTTTTTTTTTAAGTAGTATTTTTACCTAAACATTTAACTTATTCCAATTAAATGTTCGATAATTTGAGTTGAAAATTCATCTTTTTGGTTTAAAATGTAACTTTTCCAGTTGAAGTTTCATAATTTTATTGCAAAATTCATCGCTTTGGTTGAAAATTAAACGAGTTTGTTTAAAATCTGTTTTTTCTACATTAATTTTTATTTTAACTATGTATTTACTATTTTATTTCAAAATTCATAACTTGTTTGAAAATTTAACTTTTTTTTTAAAGTTTTTTTTCTGTTGAAAATAATTTTATAAACTAAAAATTTAACTGATTCCAATTAAATCATCGATAATTTCAGTTGAAAATTCATTCGTTTGGTTGAACATTAATTTTTTTAAACCTTAAGTTTATTATTTAAGCATTGGTTGATAACTTATCTTTTTTAGTAAAAATTAATTTTTTCAACTAATAGTGTTAATATTCGATTGAAAATTTATCTTCTAATTAAAAATTCAACTATTTCTTCAAAATGTCATGTATTTGGTTGAAAAATTGTATTTTTGGTTGGAAAATTAATCATCTTGTTCGAAAATTAATTTTTTTAACTGAAAGTTTAATTATTACATTTCTTGTAAAAAAATTGATATTTTTTAGTTGTTTTGCTCTGTTGTGTTACAAGATGTTTAGAATGAACGTCATGAATTTTAAAAACTTAACCTGAAATGACCGGGAATTTAAAATCGTCCGCCGAATCGCCACCCTGATAATGTAAGAATGGTATTTTTGATAAAAAAAAAAAGAAATGGAATTTCATGCAGGTACTGCAAAGGCCTGTCTTAATTAACTTTTATTATAGATCATCTTCAATACAAGACAATCTGTGGGAGCGGTTAATTCTAAGTTTTAATCAATTGCTTGATTCTTCAGTTTTTAACCAGTCCCTGTCTGAAATACAGAACTGCCTTGGGATCAAGCCTCGGCAGAGTGTCCAGAATATGAAGCGTGGAGAAATGGAAAATATATGTCGGTGACACCCTGGAAGAAACTGGATAAATTTTCACTTTCCTTGATTAGTAAAATTCTCGTTCATGAACCTTCTCGCAGGTTTAAGATCAGCGAGATTAAAAAGCACGCCTGGTTCCGCAATAATATCTCCGAAGGTGCGACATTCTTTTGTTATTTTTTCAGCACAAAAAAAAATTATCTTATTCCTAGACATATTTACGAGGGGCAAACAACTCTGGTAATCTGGAGTATTTCAGTTCTAATCGGGAATAATCCACTTGTAATCCAGGTAATGCAGATAATTCGAATTTAGATAGGTCAAATAGTTTTAAACTATTTCATGAAATACTTTTTTTTCAATTTTCTTGACTGACTATTTAACTATTCCATTTTTTTGTTGAAAATTGGTATTTTTTAATTGCAAATTTATTTATGTTGCTGAAAATTCATCTTTTTTCGGTAGAATTTTTATCTTTTTGGTTAAGAATTGATTTTTTTTTTTAGTGGAAAATTTGCATGTTTTTTAGTAATTTTTTTTTTTTTGTAGAAAATTAATCTTCTTGGTTGAAAACTCAACAATTTTGTTGAACATCCTTTTTTTTTAACTAGATTGTTATAATTAAAAATATTCTTCCCTGTTTTAGTTAAAAGTAAATATATTTTGTTGAAAATTTGTCTTTTTTTGGTAGAACTTTAATCTTCTTCCTTTAAAATGTCATCTTTTTTGTTGAACATTTTTTTCCCGATTTGAAAATTGTTTTCTTAAGCCGAAAATTTATTTTTTCGAAATTTAATGCATTTTGTTTAAAATGGATCTTTTTTGGTAGAAAATTAATTTTCTTTCATTAACATTTCATCCTTTTATTTATTTTTTTTTAACTGAAAAATTGAGTATTCTATGTTTTATTGTAAATTAATCTTTTTTATTGTTAATTAATCTTTTTTAGTCTAAAATTAAACTTTTTCAAGTATTTTGTTTAAAATTTGTCTTCGGTAGAAAATTAATCTTCTTTCATTAAAATTTCCTCTTTTTGGTTGAAAATTCGTTTTTCTTTTCTTTGAAAATGATTTTCTTTGACTGTAAATTTCAGTATTTCACTACTTTGTTAAGAATTCATTCTTTTTTTGAACGTACATCATTTAAGTTGAAAATTAATCTTGTTAGTTCAATATTTAATTTGTTATTTATTTTTTATTTTTTTTTTAAACTTAAATTTTTTAATTAAAAATATAATTAATACGTTTTTGGTTGAAAAGTTACCTTTTTTAGTTCCAACTTTAATTATTTGGATGAAAATTTATCTTTTTCCATAGAAAATTAATTAATTTCGTTTAAAATTGTTTTTTTTTCGTTAAAAGCTTAATCTTCTCGATTGAAAGTTCATGTTTTTGGTTAAAAATTCAATTATTTGGTTGAAAATTTAACTACTTAGTCGAAAGTTGAAAAAATTAAATTATTAAAACGGTTTTTTGTTTAAAATTATAATCTCTTCTGTTTAAAAATTCATTTCTCTGTAGAAAATTCAATAATGTTGTAAAGTGTATTTTTTTCAAGATTCATCAGTTTGGTTGAAAATTTAACTATTTCGTTGAAAAATCTTTGTTGTTCGATGGAAAATTTATTTTTTAACTGAAAATTTCACTATTTCATTTGAAGATTCATCTCTTTGGTTGAAATCTGAACTAATTTGTTGAAAAATCGTTACTTTTGGTGGAAAATTGATCCTTTTTCGTTAGAAAATTCATATTTTTGGTTGAAAATTCAATTATTTGTTTAGAATTCAACAATTTTGCGGACTTAATTTTTTTATTTGAGAATTCAACTATTTGTTTGAAAACAGATTTTTGCTTTTATTGAAAATTCATCCTTTTCGGTAGATATTTAATCTTCTTGGTCAAAAATTTGTGTTTTTGGTTGAAAATTTATGTTTTTGTTCGAAAACGCAAGCGTTTTTGTTAAAAAGTATACTTTTTAGTTCAAAAGTCAATTTTTATTTAAAATTAAAATCTTTTTTGGTTAACAATTAATTTCTTTTTAGAAAATTCAATAATTTTGTAAAAAAAATTTATTTAAAATTCCTCAGTTTAGTTGCAAATTCATCTTTTTGGTTGAAAGTTTCACTATTTTGTTAAAAAATTGTCTGGTTAAAAATTAATTTTTAACTGAAAATTTAACTATCAAATTTTTCGTGGAAAAACGATCCTTTTTAGTCAAAAATTCAACTTTTTGTTTGAAAATTGATGTTTTTTGATTAAAAATTTAGCTATTTGGTTGAAAATGTATGTTTTAATTTGAAAATTGAACCATTTAGTTGAAACTTGATCTATTTCTTGAAAATGAAACATTTTTGTTAATAAGTATACTTTTTAGTTCAAAAGTCAATTTTTTTTCGTTGTTTGTTTATTTAAAATTTTTAAAAAATTGTTTAAAACATCAGCTATTACATTTTTCGTTGAGAATTCATTAGTTTTGGTTAAGAATTTTACTATTTTGTTACAAAATTGTTGTATTTTTTTTAACTGAAAATTTAACTTACATGTGAAGTTTCATCATTTTTCAATTAAAAATTCATCTTTCGTTAAAAATTCGTTCTTTTTTGGTTAAAAATTAATTTTTAAACTGAAAATTTAACTATTAAATTAATCTTGGATAACCGATCGTCTTTAGTTGGAAATTCAAATATTGGATTAAAAATTGATCTTAGTTTAAAGTTCGTTTCCTTTTTTTTTCATTAGAAAATCAATCTTTTTTATTATTATTTTTTTATTTATTATACTATTTTCTTTCAAAATTCCTATTTTTCGGTTGAAAATTCAACTATTTGTTTGAAAATTGATGTATTTTATTGAAAGATTGATTTTTTTGTTAAAAATTGAATTTTCCTGGTTAAAAACTCATGCTTTTTGTTAAAAATTTAACTATTTGGTTTAAAAATTATGTTTTTGTTTAAAAAATCTACCGTTCAGTGGAAACTTAATCTACTTTTTTGTAAATAAAACATTTTTGTTAAAAAGTATACTTTTTAGTTCAAAAGTCAATTTTTTCGTTGTTTGTTTATTTAAAATTGAAAAAAAAATTGTTTAAAATATCAGCTATTACATTTTTCGTTGAGAATTCATCAGTGTTTGATTAAGAATTTTACTATTTTGTTAAAAAATTGTTGTATTTTTTTTTAACTGAAAATTTAACTTCCATGTGAAGATTCATCATTTTTCAGTTAAACATTCGTTCTTTTTTGGTTGGAAAATAATTTTTGAACTGAAAATTTAACTATTAAATTCATCTTGGATAACCGATCCTCTTTAATTGAAAATTCAAATATTGGATTAAAAATTGATCTTAGTTGAAAGTTCTTTTTTTTTCATTAGAAAATTAATTTATTTTATCGTTTATTATACTACTTTCTTTCAAAAATCCTATTTTTCGGTTGAAAATTCAACTATTTGTTTGAAAATTGGTGTATTTTCTTGAAAGATTGTTTTTTTCGGTAAAAATGTAATATTCCTGATAAAAAACTGAAGCTTTTGGTTAAAAATTTAACTATTTGGTTAAAAAATTATGTTTTCGTTTAAAAAATCGACATTTTTGTGAAAAAGTATACTTTTTATTTTAAAAGTGATTTTTTGTTTGTTTTGAAGTTTCGTCTTTTCGGTTGAGGATTAAAATATATATATATATATATATATATATATTTTTTAAATTCGTCTTCTTTGGTTGAATTCAACTGTTTATTTAAAATTAAAACCGTTTTTGGTTAAAATATCCAGCTATTATATTTTTCGTTGAGAATTTATCTCCTTTGTTTAAGACTTTTAATATTTTGTTGGAAAATTGTTGTATTTTTTTTAACTGAAAATTTAACTGTTCCATTTGAAGATTCATCATTTTTTAGTTAAAAATTCGTCTTTGGTTGAAAATTTGTTCTTTTTTGGTTGAAAATTATTTTTTGATCTGAAAATTTAACTATTCAATTTGTGTTAAAAACCCGATCCTCTTAAGTTGAAAATTCAACTATTTGTTTGAAAATTGATGTATTCTGTTGAAAGATTTTTTTTTCGGTAAAAGTTTAATTTTCTCGGTTAAAAATTCATGCTTTTGGTTAAAAATTTAACTATTTGGTAAAAAAATTACGTTTTTGTTTGAAAAATCAACCATTTAGTGGAAACTTGATCTACTTTCTTATAAATGAAACATTGTTGTTAAAAAATATCCTTTTTTTGTTCAAAAGTCAATTGTTTTATTGAAGATTCGTCTTTTCGGTTGAGTATTTATATATTTGCTTGAAAATTCGTCTTTCGGTAGAGAAAATTAATCTTTTTGGTGGATAATTCAACTATTTTGTTACAAGTTTGTAAATTTTCTTGAAATGTATGAATGAGTTGTTGCCCCCTCGCATATTTATTATAAAAAATATCAATCTCCGTAATCGTATTTTTTTAATCAACATTTTACCATCAAGGAACTCGTACTCGTGACTTCCTGGACAGGTACTGAGTGACTCTGAGTTTAAATATAATCTCAAAGCGATTCAGTGCCCAACTCGGTGGTCATTGACTAGATCCGGAAATTGCCTACAAACTGCGTAAGTAATGAACATTCTGGAGTGAACTTTGGTTTCCAGGTAGCTGACTCGTGGAAACTCAATCTTGGAAATGCTGAAGAATCATCCGCTCTGGCCTTTGCTTTGGTAACACAGCTCTATGATTTTGGACTTAGGTTCATAAAGCTAGATTACCAAAGCACAGACCAAAAGTTTACACATCTCTTGGGACATCTTGGCTGGAAAATTGGATTAACTGTCGTGCTTTCTTTGGTTATTCAGCTGTATGACTGCTTACTTCATAAAGCTGAAAAACCGAAGTCAGGAAGGCAGTGACCGCCTCACCACTCTATCTGCAGCGACAGCTAAATATAAAATTTATAAATCATCGTAATGTGAGCCACTCCACAGATAAAGAAATGCTTATGCTCGGATCAGCGAAAAATTATTTCGGCTAAAGGAATAATAGTCCAGGGTGTCTGTCTAATCGCGTGGAAAGTCGGGGCATTTTTTTTTATATACTGGAAATTAATTTTTAACTGCAAATTTGCCGATTCTATTTTTGGTTGAAAATTAAAGTGCTTGGTTAAGATTTTTCATTTAAAAATTGACATTTTAATTAATTGCAGTTGAGTATTCTGTCATTTTCAGTTGAAAATTCATCTCTTTGGTTATAAAATCAATTTTTTAAACTGCAAACTTAATTCTATTTTTTGGTTGAAAATTGAAATATTTTGTCAAATTTGAGCTACTTTATTGATAATTAATTTTTTTCCTTAAAAATTCATTTTAGTTACACTTCGATTGAAAAGTAAATTGTTTTTTTCAGTTTCTAATTAATTTTTTAAACTGAAAATTTAACCATTTTTGGTTTAAATATCAACTATTACATTTTTCATTGAGAATTTCATCTTTTTTTGATGAAAATTCAAGCAAGGTTGAAAGCTAAACCTTTTTGTTAAAAATGATTTTTTTAGTAGAATGTTAATTATTTTAATTGAAAATGCATCTTTTTGGTTGAAAATCTTTTTTTTTCTTTTTTAGTTTTTTTTTTACTGAAAATTGAACTATTTTATTGCAAATTATTTTCTTTTCTTTAAACTGAAGGTTTAATAAATTCCAGGTGAATATTCCATCATTTTAGTTAAAAATTCATCTCCTT
>CAKNXH010081572.1:910-12902 GCA_932178445.1 Andricus quercusramuli
AAAAATTCATCTATTCTGTTGAAAATGCAATATTTTTACTTTAATATTAATTTTTTAATTGAATATTTAACTATTCTATTTTTGGTTGAAAAATGATCGTTTTCAGTTCAAAATTCAAATAGTTGTTTAAAAATTGATCTTTTCTAGTTCACAATTGATCTGTTTGGTTGAGAATTGATGTATTTTGTTGAAAAATCGTCTTTTACGTTAGAAAATTAATCTTTTTGGTTGAAAATTTATCTATCTGGTTAACAATTCATCCATCTTGTTGAAAAATCAATATTTTTGCTTAAATAATTAGAAATTTAAAGGGTTTAAAACTTTAAATTAAATTTTATATTTTGTCCACATTAATTTGACCAAAATATTTACTAATATATTTCAGAATATCTTGAATATAATTTTTCAAAGCTTTTTAAATAAAACATGTTTTATATTTAACTATTTGTTAACATTTTTTTAAATCCTTTTTTAACTGAAAATTTAAATATTAGATGTTTGGTTGAAGATTCATCTTCTTCTGTTGAAAATTCAAATTTTTGGTTGAAAATTAGTTTTTTATTGGAAATAATTTTGTTTTTACTGAAAATTTAACTAAGTTTTCTGTCGAAAATATTTTTTCTAATAGGAATTTAATCTTTTTGGTTGAAAATTCATTTATCTGGTTGTAAATTTAACTATTTCTTTGAAAATTTATTTTATTTGCTTAAAAACTTATTTCTCTAACTGAAAATTTAACTATTCTATTTTTTCTTGAAAGTTTATCTTTTTTTATTAGAAAATCATCTATTTTGTCCAAAATTTGTCTTTTTTGATTGCAAGATTACCTTTTCTGTTGACAATTGTAGTAAAAAAAATTGTGTAGAATATTAATCTTTTTGGTGGAAACTTCATCTTTTTGATTGAAAATTTAACTATTTGGTTGGAAATTCATCTTTTTGGTTGAAAATTCAACTATTTTCTTGAAAATTCTTCTATTGGATAGAACATTAATCTACTTGGTTGAAAATTTGTCCTTTTGGTTGAAAATTCAACTGTTTGGTGTAAAATTCATATTTTTTGGTCGAGAATTCATATTTTATTGTAGAAACAAGACATTTATTGAAATAAATACATTTTTTATTTGAAATTTTTTTATTTCGTTTGTGAAAGATTCTATGGGATTTTTGAAAATAAAGTTTTGCGGCTACCCTGTTTTAGCTTTGTTAAGCGATTTCATATTTTTCACTATCAGAACTGATTACTGCTTCAGCAACAATGCGCGAAAATTTCATATCAGCTTTCGCTGCAGTCGGAAATGCAGCTGCTAAATTAGCTTAAAATTCGATAAGTCAGTCAAATTTCAACCAGTTCTAATCAAACGTTGCTCTTTACTGACTGAATTGAACTCATATTGATTATATTAAGAGCAAAAAATTATCGTATTTAAAATTTTTTTAAATTAGCATTAAATTATTTTACTAAAAAGGGTTGAAAAACGTAAAATTTTAAAATTAATATTAACATTTTTTCTTGAACAGAACATCTTGCAAAAGATGTTGTTGTTAAATTTGAATAAATCGGGAAAAATTAAAAACTTTGAAATACCTCTGAAGTACCTCAAAAAAAATGTTTTATTCTGGACAACCAGGAAAAGTTCTGGAATTTTTTTCTGAAGAAACGCTAGACACCCTGAATTTAAGAATAATCAAGGATATGTAATTAATTTCGTGATGACCCTAGATGAAAATAATCAGGGTGGCGATTTAACCGGGAATTTTATTGGCCGGGAAATGACGGAGAATTTAATTTAAAAAACCCAGAGCTTACATGGAACAGGATTTTTTTTTTTTTTTTAATTATAATTCGGATTTAGAAGAAAGGAATTTGAAGGAATTCCTCTTCCATTTGGTTGAAAATTTATATTTTGCATTTAAAAACTAAACCGTTTTTTTATTTTTTTACTCTGAAAAGTTCGTCCTTTTTTTGTAGAAAATTAATTCTTATTGTTGAAAGTTCATCTTTTTGGCAAAAAATTCAAATATTTCAGTTGAAGATTCATCATTTTAGTTAAATTTTACCTTTAAGGTTGGAAATAAACTTATTTGGTTGGAAGTTACTCTTTTGTTGAAAAATGATCTTTTTTGGTTGAAAAATTATTTTTTTTAGTTGAAATTTCGTATTTTTTTGTAAAAATTAATCTTCTTTATATAAAGTTAATCTTTTTGGTCAAAAATTCAATTATTGTAGTGAAAGGTTCATCATTTCAGTTAAAAATTCACCTTAAATCAATTATTTAAACTTGGAATTTAATTATTTAAGTTTTGTGTGACAATTTATCTTTTTATAGTTATGAAAATTCAACTATTTCTGTTGAAGATTCATTGTATTAGTCGGAAACTTTTATGCTTCAAAATCAATTTTTTAAACTAAAAATGTTACTACTTTTCGGAAAATTTGTTTTCTCTAATAAAAAATTCCAGTATTTCTTCAAAAATTCATGCATTTTGTTGAAAAGTTGTATTTTTTGTTGTCGAAAATTAGTCTTATATGAAAATTAATCTTCTGGTTTGTTAATGCAATTGTTCCAGTTAAATATTCATCATTTTAGTTGCAAATGCATATTTTGGTTTAAAATTGAACTATTCCAGTTGAAGATTCGTAATTTTATATTTAAAAATTCATCACTTTATTTGGAAATTGAACTATTTTCTTGAAAATCTTTTTTTTTACTTAATTGTTTCAACTGAAAGTTTAACTATTTAAGCTTTTATTTCAAAATGCATAGCTTTGTTCGAAAATGTAACTATTCTTTTGAAAGTTAGTTTTTTTTTGTTGAAAATAATTTTTTAAACTAAAAATTTAACTGATTCCAATTAAATATTCGATAATTTCAGTTAAAAATTCATCTGTTTAGTTGAACATAAATTTTGTAACCTATTATTTTTTTATTAAAGTTTTGGTTGATAACTTATCTTTTTTAGTACAAATTAATTTGTTGTTTGAAAATTCAACTATTTCAGTTGAGGATTCATTGTTTTAGTTGAAATGTCTTATGTTTGGTTTAAAATTAATTTTTTAACTAAAAATGTTACTATTTGGTGGAAAATTGGTCTTCTTTAATTAAATATTCAACTATTTCATCATTTTAGTTGAAAATTCATCTTTTTGTTTTAAAAATGTTACTATTCCAGTTGAAGATTCATAATTTTATTTGAAAATTCATCGCTTTGGTTGAAAATTTAACTATTTTGTTAAAAATCAATTTTTCCAACTAAAAGTTTAACTATTTACACTTTTATTTCCAAATTCATAACTTTGTTAGAAATTGTAACTATTTTTTTATAGTTTTTTTTTTGAAAGTGGTATTTCAAAATTCATCGCTTTGGTTGAAAATTAAACTATTTTGTTGAAAATCTGTTCTTTCTAAATTATTTGTTAGTTTAACTATTTACAATTTTATTTCAAAATTCATAACTTTATTTGAAAATGTAACTATTTTTTTGAAAGTTAGTTTTTTTTTGTTGAAAATAATTTTTTAAACTAACAATTCAACTGATTCCAATTAAATATTCGATAATTTCAGTTAGAAATTCATTCGTTTGGTTGAACATTAATTTTGTAAACCTTAAGTTTATTATTTAAGCATTGGTTGATAACTTATCTTTTTTTAGTAAAAATTAATTTTTTCAACTAAAAGTGTTAATATTCGATTGACAATTTATCTTCTAATTAAAAATTCAACTATTTCTTCAAAAGTTCATGTATTTTGTTGAAAGTTTTTATTTTTTGTTGGAAAATTAATCTTGTTGTTTGAAAATTAATTTTTTCAACTAAAAATTTAACTTGTTCCAATTAAATATTCGATAATTTCAGTTAAAAATACATCTGTTTGGTTGAACATACATTTTTTTAACCTAATATTTTTTTATTTAAGTTTTGGTTGATAATTTATCTTTTTTAGTACAAATTAATTTTTGGTTCGAAAATTCAACTATTACAGTTAAGGATTCATTATTTTAGTTGAAATTTCTTATGTTTGGTTTAAAATTAATTTTTGTAACTAAAAATGTTACTATTTGGTGGAAAATTGGTCTTTTTAAGTTAAATATTTAAATATTTCTTCAAAAGTTCATGTATTTTTTTCAGAAAATCAATTTTTTATTTGAAAATTATTTTTCTTGTTTGAAATTCCAAGTGTTCCAGTTAGATATTCATCATTTTAGTTGAAATTCATCTTTTTGGTTTAAAATTTAACTATTCCAGTTGAAGATTCGTAATTTTATCGAAAATTCATCGCTTTGGTTGAAAATTTAACTATTTTATTGAAAATCAATTTTTTCAACTGAAAGTTTAACTATTTACAATTTTATTTCCAAATTCATAACTTTGTTAGAACGTGTAACTATTTTTTTAAAATGTTTTTTATGTCGAAAGTAGTTTTTTTTTGCCTACAAATTTAACTTATTCCAATTAAATGTTCGATAATTTGATTTGAAAATTCATCTTTTTGGTTTAAAATTTAACTATTCCAGATGAAGATTCATAATTTTATTTTTTTATTTTATTTTTTCAAAGTTATTATTTTTTTAAAAATAATTTTATAAACTAAAAATTTAACTGATTCCAATTAAATATTCGATAATTTCAGTTAAAAATTCATTCGCGTGGTTGGACGTTAATTTTTTAAACCTTAAGTTTCGTTATTTAAGCATTGGTTGATAATTTATCTTTTTTAGTAAAAATTAATTTTTTGTTTGAAAATTCAACATTACAGTTGAGATTCATTGTTTTAGTTGAAATTTCTTATGTTTGGTTTAAAATTAATTTTTTAAATAAAAATGTGTCTATTTGGTGGAAAATTGGTCTTCTTTAATTAAATATTCAACTATTTCTTCAGAAGTTCATGTATTTTGTTGAAAAATTGTTTTTTTTTTTGTTTTTTTTTTGTAAAAATCAATCTTTTTATTTGAAAATTAATTTTCTTGTTTGAAAATCCAAGTGTTTCAGTTAGGTATTCATCATTTTAGTTGAAAATTCATCTTTTTGGTTTAAAATGTAACTATTCCAGTTGAAGATTCATAATTTTATTCGAAAATTCATCGCTTTGGTTGAAAATTTAACTATTTACAATTTTATTTCCGAATTCATATCTTTGTTAGAAATTGTAACTATTTTTTATAGTTTTTTTTTTTTTAAGTAGTATTTTTACCTAAACATTTAACTTATTCCAATTAAATGTTCGATAATTTGAGTTGAAAATTCATCTTTTTGGTTTAAAATGTAACTTTTCCAGTTGAAGTTTCATAATTTTATTGCAAAATTCATCGCTTTGGTTGAAAATTAAACGAGTTTGTTTAAAATCTGTTTTTTCTACATTAATTTTTATTTTAACTATGTATTTACTATTTTATTTCAAAATTCATAACTTGTTTGAAAATTTAACTTTTTTTTTAAAGTTTTTTTTCTGTTGAAAATAATTTTATAAACTAAAAATTTAACTGATTCCAATTAAATCATCGATAATTTCAGTTGAAAATTCATTCGTTTGGTTGAACATTAATTTTTTTAAACCTTAAGTTTATTATTTAAGCATTGGTTGATAACTTATCTTTTTTAGTAAAAATTAATTTTTTCAACTAATAGTGTTAATATTCGATTGAAAATTTATCTTCTAATTAAAAATTCAACTATTTCTTCAAAATGTCATGTATTTGGTTGAAAAATTGTATTTTTGGTTGGAAAATTAATCATCTTGTTCGAAAATTAATTTTTTTAACTGAAAGTTTAATTATTACATTTCTTGTAAAAAAATTGATATTTTTTAGTTGTTTTGCTCTGTTGTGTTACAAGATGTTTAGAATGAACGTCATGAATTTTAAAAACTTAACCGGGAAATGACCGGGAATTTAAAATCGTCCGCCGAATCGCCACCCTGATAATGTAAGAATGGTATTTTTGATAAAAAAAAAAAGAAATGGAATTTCATGCAGGTACTGCAAAGGCCTGTCTTAATTAACTTTTATTATAGATCATCTTCAATACAAGACAATCTGTGGGAGCGGTTAATTCTAAGTTTTAATCAATTGCTTGATTCTTCAGTTTTTAACCAGTCCCTGTCTGAAATACAGAACTGCCTTGGGATCAAGCCTCGGCAGAGTGTCCAGAATATGAAGCGTGGAGAAATGGAAAATATATGTCGGTGACACCCTGGAAGAAACTGGATAAATTTTCACTTTCCTTGATTAGTAAAATTCTCGTTCATGAACCTTCTCGCAGGTTTAAGATCAGCGAGATTAAAAAGCACGCCTGGTTCCGCAACAATATCTCCGAAGGTGCGACATTCTTTTGTTATTTTTTCAGCACAAAAAAAATTATCTTATTCCTAGACATATTTACGAGGGGCAAACAACTCTGGTAATCTGGAGTATTTCAGTTCTAATCGGGAATAATCCACTTGTAATCCAGGTAATGCAGATAATTCGAATTTAGATAGGTCAAATAGTTTTAAACTATTTCATGAAATACTTTTTTTTCAATTTTCTTGACTGACTATTTAACTATTCCATTTTTTTGTTGAAAATTGGTATTTTTTAATTGCAAATTTATTTATGTTGCTGAAAATTCATCTTTTTTCGGTAGAATTTTTATCTTTTTGGTTAAGAATTGATTTTTTTTTTAGTGGAAAATTTGACTATTTTATTGAAAATTCTTTATTTTGGTAGAAAATTAATCTTTTTCCTTGATAATTCATGTTTTTGTTTGAAAAGTCAACTGTTTGTTAAAACATTACATAATTAATTTGGTAGATAATTCGACCATTGTCGTAAATACTCGTTTTTTTTTTTTTTTTGTAGAAAATTAATCTTCTTGGTTGAAAACTCAACAATTTTGTTGAACATCCTTTTTTTTTAACTAGATTGTTATAATTAAAAATATTCTTCCCTGTTTTAGTTAAAAGTAAATATATTTTGTTGAAAATTTGTCTTTTTTTGGTAGAACTTTAATCTTCTTCCTTTAAAATGTCATCTTTTTTGTTGAACATTTTTTTCCCGATTTGAAAATTGTTTTCTTAAGCCGAAAATTTATTTTTTCGAAATTTAATGCATTTTGTTTAAAATGGATCTTTTTTGGTAGAAAATTAATTTTCTTTCATTAACATTTCATCCTTTTATTTATTTTTTTTTAACTGAAAAATTGAGTATTCTATGTTTTATTGTAAATTAATCTTTTTTATTGTTAATTAATCTTTTTTAGTCTAAAATTAAACTTTTTCAAGTATTTTGTTTAAAATTTGTCTTCGGTAGAAAATTAATCTTCTTTCATTAAAATTTCCTCTTTTTGGTTGAAAATTCGTTTTTCTTTTCTTTGAAAATGATTTTCTTTGACTGTAAATTTCAGTATTTCACTACTTTGTTAAGAATTCATTCTTTTTTTGAACGTACATCATTTAAGTTGAAAATTAATCTTGTTAGTTCAATATTTAATTTGTTATTTATTTTTTATTTTTTTTTTAAACTTAAATTTTTTAATTAAAAATATAATTAATACGTTTTTGGTTGAAAAGTTACCTTTTTTAGTTCCAACTTTAATTATTTGGATGAAAATTTATCTTTTTCCATAGAAAATTAATTAATTTCGTTTAAAATTGTTTTTTTTTCGTTAAAAGCTTAATCTTCTCGATTGAAAGTTCATGTTTTTGGTTAAAAATTCAATTATTTGGTTGAAAATTTAACTACTTAGTCGAAAGTTGAAAAAATTAAATTATTAAAACGGTTTTTTGTTTAAAATTATAATCTCTTCTGTTTAAAAATTCATTTCTCTGTAGAAAATTCAATAATGTTGTAAAGTGTATTTTTTTCAAGATTCATCAGTTTGGTTGAAAATTTAACTATTTCGTTGAAAAATCTTTGTTGTTCGATGGAAAATTTATTTTTTAACTGAAAATTTCACTATTTCATTTGAAGATTCATCTCTTTGGTTGAAATCTGAACTAATTTGTTGAAAAATCGTTACTTTTGGTGGAAAATTGATCCTTTTTCGTTAGAAAATTCATATTTTTGGTTGAAAATTCAATTATTTGTTTAGAATTCAACAATTTTGCGGACTTAATTTTTTTATTTGAGAATTCAACTATTTGTTTGAAAACAGATTTTTGCTTTTATTGAAAATTCATCCTTTTCGGTAGATATTTAATCTTCTTGGTCAAAAATTTGTGTTTTTGGTTGAAAATTTATGTTTTTGTTCGAAAACGCAAGCGTTTTTGTTAAAAAGTATACTTTTTAGTTCAAAAGTCAATTTTTATTTAAAATTAAAATCTTTTTTGGTTAACAATTAATTTCTTTTTAGAAAATTCAATAATTTTGTAAAAAAAATTTATTTAAAATTCCTCAGTTTAGTTGCAAATTCATCTTTTTGGTTGAAAGTTTCACTATTTTGTTAAAAAATTGTCTGGTTAAAAATTAATTTTTAACTGAAAATTTAACTATCAAATTTTTCGTGGAAAAACGATCCTTTTTAGTCAAAAATTCAACTTTTTGTTTGAAAATTGATGTTTTTTGATTAAAAATTTAGCTATTTGGTTGAAAATGTATGTTTTAATTTGAAAATTGAACCATTTAGTTGAAACTTGATCTATTTCTTGAAAATGAAACATTTTTGTTAATAAGTATACTTTTTAGTTCAAAAGTCAATTTTTTTTCGTTGTTTGTTTATTTAAAATTTTTAAAAAATTGTTTAAAACATCAGCTATTACATTTTTCGTTGAGAATTCATTAGTTTTGGTTAAGAATTTTACTATTTTGTTACAAAATTGTTGTATTTTTTTTAACTGAAAATTTAACTTACATGTGAAGTTTCATCATTTTTCAATTAAAAATTCATCTTTCGTTAAAAATTCGTTCTTTTTTGGTTAAAAATTAATTTTTAAACTGAAAATTTAACTATTAAATTAATCTTGGATAACCGATCGTCTTTAGTTGGAAATTCAAATATTGGATTAAAAATTGATCTTAGTTTAAAGTTCGTTTCCTTTTTTTTTCATTAGAAAATCAATCTTTTTTATTATTATTTTTTTATTTATTATACTATTTTCTTTCAAAATTCCTATTTTTCGGTTGAAAATTCAACTATTTGTTTGAAAATTGATGTATTTTATTGAAAGATTGATTTTTTTGTTAAAAATTGAATTTTCCTGGTTAAAAACTCATGCTTTTTGTTAAAAATTTAACTATTTGGTTTAAAAATTATGTTTTTGTTTAAAAAATCTACCGTTCAGTGGAAACTTAATCTACTTTTTTGTAAATAAAACATTTTTGTTAAAAAGTATACTTTTTAGTTCAAAAGTCAATTTTTTCGTTGTTTGTTTATTTAAAATTGAAAAAAAAATTGTTTAAAATATCAGCTATTACATTTTTCGTTGAGAATTCATCAGTGTTTGATTAAGAATTTTACTATTTTGTTAAAAAATTGTTGTATTTTTTTTTAACTGAAAATTTAACTTCCATGTGAAGATTCATCATTTTTCAGTTAAACATTCGTTCTTTTTTGGTTGGAAAATAATTTTTGAACTGAAAATTTAACTATTAAATTCATCTTGGATAACCGATCCTCTTTAATTGAAAATTCAAATATTGGATTAAAAATTGATCTTAGTTGAAAGTTCTTTTTTTTTCATTAGAAAATTAATTTATTTTATCGTTTATTATACTACTTTCTTTCAAAAATCCTATTTTTCGGTTGAAAATTCAACTATTTGTTTGAAAATTGGTGTATTTTCTTGAAAGATTGTTTTTTTCGGTAAAAATGTAATATTCCTGATAAAAAACTGAAGCTTTTGGTTAAAAATTTAACTATTTGGTTAAAAAATTATGTTTTCGTTTAAAAAATCGACATTTTTGTGAAAAAGTATACTTTTTATTTTAAAAGTGATTTTTTGTTTGTTTTGAAGTTTCGTCTTTTCGGTTGAGGATTAAAATATATATATATATATATATATATATATTTTTTAAATTCGTCTTCTTTGGTTGAATTCAACTGTTTATTTAAAATTAAAACCGTTTTTGGTTAAAATATCCAGCTATTATATTTTTCGTTGAGAATTTATCTCCTTTGTTTAAGACTTTTAATATTTTGTTGGAAAATTGTTGTATTTTTTTTAACTGAAAATTTAACTGTTCCATTTGAAGATTCATCATTTTTTAGTTAAAAATTCGTCTTTGGTTGAAAATTTGTTCTTTTTTGGTTGAAAATTATTTTTTGATCTGAAAATTTAACTATTCAATTTGTGTTAAAAACCCGATCCTCTTAAGTTGAAAATTCAACTATTTGTTTGAAAATTGATGTATTCTGTTGAAAGATTTTTTTTTCGGTAAAAGTTTAATTTTCTCGGTTAAAAATTCATGCTTTTGGTTAAAAATTTAACTATTTGGTAAAAAAATTACGTTTTTGTTTGAAAAATCAACCATTTAGTGGAAACTTGATCTACTTTCTTATAAATGAAACATTGTTGTTAAAAAATATCCTTTTTTTGTTCAAAAGTCAATTGTTTTATTGAAGATTCGTCTTTTCGGTTGAGTATTTATATATTTGCTTGAAAATTCGTCTTTCGGTAGAGAAAATTAATCTTTTTGGTGGATAATTCAACTATTTTGTTACAAGTTTGTAAATTTTCTTGAAATGTATGAATGAGTTGTTGCCCCCTCGCATATTTATTATAAAAAATATCAATCTCCGTAATCGTATTTTTTTAATCAACATTTTACCATCAAGGAACTCGTACTCGTGACTTCCTGGACAGGTACTGAGTGACTCTGAGTTTAAATATAATCTCAAAGCGATTCAGTGCCCAACTCGGTGGTCATTGACTAGATCCGGAAATTGCCTACAAACTGCGTAAGTAATGAACATTCTGGAGTGAACTTTGGTTTCCAGGTAGCTGACTCGTGGAAACTCAATCTTGGAAATGCTGAAGAATCATCCGCTCTGGCCTTTGCTTTGGTAACACAGCTCTATGATTTTGGACTTAGGTTCATAAAGCTAGATTACCAAAGCACAGACCAAAAGTTTACACATCTCTTGGGACATCTTGGCTGGAAAATTGGATTAACTGTCGTGCTTTCTTTGGTTATTCAGCTGTATGACTGCTTACTTCATAAAGCTGAAAAACCGAAGTCAGGAAGGCAGTGACCGCCTCACCACTCTATCTGCAGCGACAGCTAAATATAAAATTTATAAATCATCGTAATGTGAGCCACTCCACAGATAAAGAAATGCTTATGCTCGGATCAGCGAAAAATTATTTCGGCTAAAGGAATAATAGTCCAGGGTGTCTGTCTAATCGCGTGGAAAGTCGGGGCATTTTTTTTTATATACTGGAAATTAATTTTTAACTGCAAATTTGCCGATTCTATTTTTGGTTGAAAATTAAAGTGCTTGGTTAAGATTTTTCATTTAAAAATTGACATTTTAATTAATTGCAGTTGAGTATTCTGTCATTTTCAGTTGAAAATTCATCTCTTTGGTTATAAAATCAATTTTTTAAACTGCAAACTTAATTCTATTTTTTGGTTGAAAATTGAAATATTTTGTCAAATTTGAGCTACTTTATTGATAATTAATTTTTTTCCTTAAAAATTCATTTTAGTTACACTTCGATTGAAAAGTAAATTGTTTTTTTCAGTTTCTAATTAATTTTTTAAACTGAAAATTTAACCATTTTTGGTTTAAATATCAACTATTACATTTTTCATTGAGAATTTCATCTTTTTTTGATGAAAATTCAAGCAAGGTTGAAAGCTAAACCTTTTTGTTAAAAATGATTTTTTTAGTAGAATGTTAATTATTTTAATTGAAAATGCATCTTTTTGGTTGAAAATCTTTTTTTTTCTTTTTTAGTTTTTTTTTTACTGAAAATTGAACTATTTTATTGCAAATTATTTTCTTTTCTTTAAACTGAAGGTTTAATAAATTCCAGGTGAATATTCCATCATTTTAGTTAAAAATTCATCTCCTT